>WBNO01006348.1:183171-220203 GCA_013400575.1 Peucedramus taeniatus
TGAGGTGGGGGAGGTGAGATGGGGGAGGTGTGGCTGGGCAGGTGAGATGGGGCAGGTGAAGCCAGGCAGGTGCTGGGACCAGGGACATGCCAGCTCTGCCACTTTGATGGGGGCAGAGGAGCAGAAGGAGGAGTCCCAGCTCCTTCTTTCCCCCCCCCAACACTGAGAGCAGGTATAAAATACCCAGAGCTGTTTATTCCATGAGTGATGTGCATCTGAGTGCCCTTATACTCTTCCTCACCCCCTCTTCTACCTTGAATCCTGATTTTTCCTTAGGTCTTCACAAACTCCAGGCCAAATTAACACTTGCTTTTTATTTATTTTTTTTTTTTTTAAATAACCTGTATTTGTTGTCCTGGCTTGGTGTTGAACTGCACCATTACATGACACTGGAATTTCCCTTCCACAGCTCCTTCAAGGTTATGGGGCCTCACCACCTCTGTCTGCAGTGCTGGGACAGTCGGGTTAGGCCAAAATTCCCCTTGCGAGAAGTAAGGAGAAGCAAGGTCCCACATCCTCTAGGTCTCAAATTTCTAGGGTCCTACACCCTCAAATGCCACACCTCAAGTGCGGGAGGGGCTCTGAGGCTGACTAAGCCCCTTTAGCTCTGAGCTGTCCCACACCAGGCCAGCCAAGCCCTCTCCAGGTGCCGGAGGTGGTCGCAGTGCTGTTCCTGTGGGTCTAACGTGGGGCAGGAAGGGCGGCTCTGGCCCTTGCCCAGCCCGGCAGCGCGGTGGGGAAAGCTGCCTGGAACAGACCAGCCCTGTGCAAAAATGGGAACTTGTGCTGCCGATGAAAAGTGCTTTCTTTGGGTAGGATGTTTGTGTTTCCTTTGGCAGAGCGGCCGCGGGAGCGTGCACAGCACCTGCCCAGGGCGGCTGGCTCTGCTCTCAGTGCACCCATCCTGCCCCTTCCCTTGAAAGTGTGAGCAAAGGGAACGTTTGGGAAATGCTCCAGCCACAGTCCTGCTTGAAGCAGGCTTGTGGCTGTCGAGTGCCTCTCCTGGGCACAGACCTGGGGCAGCAGCTGGGAAAGTTGGGGTCTTGCCCAGAAGCCCGTGCAGGAGCACAGGGAAAGGTTTTTGGGATGGAGGGGCACATCCTGGCCCCTGCCCTCCTGGCATCCTCGTCTGCCTGAAGATGCTCCTCCATGGGACATGCCTTTGCTTGCCCCTGAGGCTTTGTGACAGCTCATGCTCCTCTTCCTGCTCCTTATCCCTGTTCTGGGAACCAGAGCCTGAGTTGCTCTAGTTTGCATCAGGCTGGGAGGCTGAGCCAGCTGGATGTGAGGAGCTGCCTCCTCCTGCTCCAAGGGAGAGGTCAAGGCTTTGCCCCTTGTCCAGGGAGATGGCTTGGGTCTAGTGGGGCCAGGGAAGGGAAGGGCTCTGGGCAGATGAAGACCTGGAGCTCAGGGGAATCTACAGTGGGATTTGCCCTGAAATGCACCAGTGACTGGGGAGAGATGGCCAAGGTGATTCCCAGGAGCCACCACCACCACCAAGGAGGGGTTTGGAGGCAGGAGAGTGGGCAGCAACCCAGGCTGGTGCTCTGCAGCCTTTTCCTCTTCTTCCACCACACCTCTGCCCAGAGGGCACAGAGACATCATGCAGAGGGTGCCCTGGCATTTTGTCCCCTACCCATCACTTCTCTTCAAAGCAAATTAGACCTCAGTGAGAAAGATTTACCATCAGAAAGAACAGATTTGATGAGAATGGCAGTCAAGAGAAAATGTGTAGAAAATAGTAGCAGAGAAGTGATTATGTTGGTCAGAGTGAAGCCTCTGTCCTTCCAACCCTTCTGGGCTCATTGATATAGAAAGGCAAATGCTGGCATGGGACTGTGCCAGCTCAACAAAAATCAGTGTGGGATTTTTTTTCCCCCCTTAAAAGTATTTTCCAGAGTCAAATTTTGTACATTACCATTTTGTTCCAATTTGGATGAAGCCTGACAAGCAAGATGAGATTTCCCATGAAATGGGGATTCTGGGTCTCTGGCCAACCCTGATCCACCAGTTCATTTGAAAGCTGCTGACTGCTGCTCCAAGCTTGGACTTGATGCTCCAAGGAGGGAAATGCTGCATCTCATGTCTCATGGGGATGAACTGTGGGATTCAGGCAGCTCCCTCTGTCCTGGGTACCTTCACATTCACCCCAAACCCAGTGGGACTGGTGTGAGAAGCAGCTGCCCCAACTGCATTTCCAGGCTCGGGTGCATCATTCATGGCAGAGGCACCTGATGGATCCCACATTCAGGCTGTGCACATTGCAGTGGAGTGGAAGGGACAAGCAAACACATCCCTCATGGATTTTGGGCTGCTCAAGGTGCTGTGCAGCACACTCACCACCCTGCCCTTTACTGATGACTGTGGTACTCAGAGCTATGGCCGTGGTTGTGTTGCTCCTGCTGCCCAGCAACACAGTGTCTATTAAACTAAACTATTAGACTAAAATAAGTCTGTTTTGAGAGGTGAAACCAAGGAGGAAAAGTGGAGCAGCTTGGTTGCTGCAACAAGAGCCAGGTTTCAAACCAAACCCTGATCCCTTACATCAAGGCATTTTGGCTGGAGGAGGATGGGCTTTTGGAGGTGTTTGGGATTTTCCTGACAGATTTTTTTTTTTCCCATGGGCAAGATCCTCATATGAATCTCCCACTACAGTGGGTTCCTTCATGGGGAGGAAAAGAAATCCCATGAAAGCAGCCTGGGGATTTCTGTCCATCCATTCTGCACCCCTGCCCTATGGTGCCACCCTGGGGGTGCCACTGCCTGCCCCTGGGAAGGGTCCTGTGTGTGAGTGGGGGGCAACCCAGGGGACTTGCAGGAAGCTCTGTGGAACTGCTGAGGATGGAAAAATCCTCGGGATCTGCCCTTTCTCTGAGAAGACATCTGAGCTGGGAGGTGTTTTTCTTTCCATCCAGTCAGCACGGCCACTTGGAAATTTCCTACGCCGGCTCTGGCTGTGATGTTTTCATAACACAACGAGCAGTCTGGCAAAGCCCTGAAAAACTATTTGCCAATTAGTGACTTACATCTTTCCTGCAATTCTACCTCATTAGCCCTTATTAAAAAGAAATAATTTAAATAATAATAATAAAAAAGAGCCAGGCCCCTGGAGCACCTTGCAGAGTCCTCTTAGTTCCTTGCTGTTTCCCCATTGCTCTCCTCTTGCCTGGGGGTGCCAGTGCAGTGAACACCAGCCCACAGAGCCCAGGGCTCATCCCTCGGGTACCACGTGGCTGCTGCTGGTCCAGCTGATGTTTCTGAGGGGCTGCATCCTTCCAGTGCTGTGGGCAGGACAGCAGGGAGCACCCCGAGGAGCTGCAGCATGGGGTGAGCTCCTTGGTGGGTATGATGACAGATGCCTGAGTGAGCCCCCAGGGTCCATTTGGGTGCTCCCAGCTCCCCTGCACCATGATCAGGGACTTCTGTGCCCAGGTGGGTGCTCCCTGCCTGCTGGTGGAAGGGCCTCTGGTGCGGGTGATGGAGGGAATGCTGACTCAGCAGCTGAAAAGGCTTACTCGGCCCTGTGGAAAATGCTGATGCAGCATTTTTAAAAGAAAATGGTTGACTCAGAAGGTTGGAAAAATGTTGCTTGTTAGTCTGTGCAAGAAGGTCGACTCATGGTGCTGCAAAAGCACCGAGACATGCAGAGCCACAGCCCCTGAATTTCTGAGGATGCTGGGGTGGCATCCTATCTGACTGCCAAGTTTAAGGGGCACTACATCCCCCCAAGTCTGCCCTCCTGCCATCACCTGTGTTTGCAATGAAAGAGGATCAGCAACACCACCCCCAAACTCACTGATTTTTCAGTGGTTCCAACGCCTGGTGCTCGTGAAGGAATTGGGAAAGCAAACAGTGATTTCCCAAACTCCTGCAAAATCTAGGTGAGTGGATTCAGCTCAAGTGGTGCATCCCCTCCTCTCCCCTCAGCACCAACAGTGGCATCACCAAAGGTGTTTTTCCCTGCTGGCAGAGGAAGCCATGCAGGAACACTGCTGATGGCTCCTGCTCCCTTGGAAAACGCCGTGAAAGGAACGCAGGGAAGCTCCATTAAGGAACGCGCGTGTGCTACGTGTATCCCTCCCTCCTCCCAGCCCCAGGAGGGGCTTTCTCTCCAGCCTAGAGGAAATCAGACCTCTGCAAGTCTTTTTTTTGTAAAGCTTCTGTTAAAGATGATGCCCATGGCCTCGGCTGGGAGACAGACACAGCTACACCAAGGCAGCCCAACCACGCTGCAGTTTGGAATTTATTAGAAACAGCTGTCAGTACATCCTTCTAAAACATTACATGTCAATGTGCTTTATTGCAATTTTTTTTTATTGCATTTTTTTTTTGATCTAGAGCAAGTAGGCCCAGGATGCTTAGTGTCTGGGATTTAAAAGCCCAACCATCTAGTAAAAGAAAGTACAGCAAAATTGTAACACACCCGGTGACAAGTACAGTGTTGCATTACTGAGCTAGAAACTACAGGATGACTTGTCAGAAAACACTAACATACACTTGGTTTCCTTATGAAGCAGTTTGTTTCTTTTCTTTAAAAGTTAAACTACATGAATTCCTTTTTTTTTTCTTTTCTTCCCCCCACCCCCCTCCCCGACTACACCATAAACGACAGAAGAACAGATTTTACACAAATAACAAACAAGAGTACCAAAGTTACATGCTGGAATTCATCTGGAAAACAAAATAATTCAATAGCTTCTGGAGAAGCAGGTTCTTAACAGATGCAGTTTCCCTTAAAGAAAAAAGAAGTCAAAGAAAAGCAGAAACATTGATGCAAAGGTTGTACAAAGGAGTGTGCTGTTATTTCAGCCCTCGACACAAGATCAAACACCCACTCATGCTTTACATTGAACCACACCTTGTACAAAGAGTCCACTCACAAAGGGACACGCACCAACACCACCCATTGCACATCAGCTCTGGACAGGGGGCACTGAGGGGCCACTGGAACGTGCAAACAATCACTGCATCTCACAGGAGAGCAAGAGGGGTTTCTTTTGCTAAGCCTTTGCTTGGGACACGGTTGAATGCTTAGTCCCAGAGTAAATAACACCCCAAATCAACTCTGTTTACAAATATAGTAGCAACCCCCCCGAGGAAATCCAGAGTTCAGCATTTCAGAAGCACATATGCAAGATGAACACAATAAACTCCTTTTCGTCTGACAAAAAACCAACCCAATTCTGCCTAAACACGTGGCAGAATGTGCTAACAGTGAGTTTTGTTTTATTTTTAAGGGGCAGTGCCACTTACAGCTAATGCATATAAATGTGTACGTGAATATATTTTACATATATCTATATACATACAGTACATATACACACACACGCACGCGCACACACACACGGATGATGCAGACCATTACAATCCCATGGTGCAATAAACAGCCAGATATACAAAATTAACAGGTTTTCATCAAACAGATCTTTGCTGGATGTAGAAGTCACTCACGAAAACAAAACAGATTCAAACCCTGACCCAGCTGACCGAACAGGAGCCCCACCCCTGCAGCCAACAGAGAGCTGGGGGCAGCTCGGGGCTGGCCCCAGCATCCTACAAGGCCCTGCTGGGGGGTGACAGTCACCCTTAGAGACCTTTTCTTTTGTCTTTGGATGCAGGAACTTTTTCCAAACGATCCCGAGCCTCTTGCTACAAGCACTTGGAGAGTACATGGGAACGGCGCTGCTGGACACAGGGGGAGTGTCCCTCCCCTCATTTGCCAATGCCCATCTCACAGAAGCAATCCCAAGGGAAAGGTGGTGGAGGGGGCATCAAATTAAAGCTGCTTTCTCTAATACAGGTTGATCAAAGAAGCATTTTTTTCTATCAAAAAGGGCCCGTCTCACTTTTTTTTTTTCCTTGCCTCTGAAGCTCATATTACATTTTTTAAAGGCAAACTTTAGAACAAATGGTGAGTCTAGTCATAAAATAAGGTGAGTCTATGCCAATAGCAATTTGAAAAATATAAATTCTGCATTAATTGTATGGAGCCAGCCCCAAAGACCAGCACTTCAAGCACTATCATCATCTAAACAGTTAACAAGCTAAAGCTCCCAATCTGCCCCTTTGAACAAACAGGAAGGAACTGAAAAGATTTCAAGAGAGATTTTTTTTTTTTTTCCATTCGGTGGAAAGTATTTCTGCCCACAGAATGCAAGATTCACAAAAATGTTGGCCAAACTTCACGTAACCCTGTCCAAAGCTGCTGCTCACGCAGGGCTGAGCTGGCCCAGCCTCCTGAGGAACAGGCCAGCTCTTCTTTGGGCTGGTCCTTCCCTTCTCCCAGCTGCTTGTGTGCCAAGGGAAACAAGGGGATCAGCAGTGCAAGTTCCTTCCCATACAGAAAGGGCAGCAGCTCCTCAAGGACTTGTATCAATTCCCTAAACCTCTCCTGCATGTGCATTTAAGGAGAGCACAACTGGTTATTCCAAAGGGAAGTGTCTGCTCTGGCATCTCCTCTTATTTTGTGATTCCAGGCAGAGGTTTCTGCTTCATGGTCAGTCTCCTGCTTCATCAAACTACAACCAGAGGGATGCTTTAGGGTGCTGCTGATCCTCTCCACTGAAGATGTTTGCCTTGAATGCTGAATTTGAGCAAGCCTGACCCCCCTCCCCTCACAGTATTTTTGTTCTTCGGGAATGTTATTTTGATTTTGCTATTGCAAAAGCAGAGGTTGCAAATCAACTCTAAGGAAACTACACATAAGGAAACTTGATTTTAAACATGGTCTAAACAAAACAACCCCAAACCCATCATAGTGCGTTGTAAAACTGCATTTTGAACCTGTCTGTCTCTTACCCCTCCTGATCCACAAGCAGTACCTGTTTCATGTCTGCACAATGCAGCAAGCATACAAGACTCACTAACATTTCAGATTTTTATTCCCTGTTAGTGTAACAAAAAATAAAAAATAAACAGACATTCAAAAACAGAAGCGAGATTGTTCAAGTACCAAATAAGGGGCTTTTCCAAACTTAAAGTGTGACACTCCTATAGCAATTCTGCTGTTTTAAACAGCTACAGCGTTCAGTTACAGACATGGTGCCACCTAAGCCTGCAGAGAGCCCAGGATCTGGGGCAACCAAGACCCTCATCCTTCTCCTGTCCTCTCCAAAACAGCACTAAGTGTCAACATTCATTTCCACAGTCCCATCACAGTTGCCTGGCTTTGCGAGGGAAAAACTTTGATTTTTGGCCTGCTGTGATTGGAGTTCAGCTGTGATTAAATGCAAGTTTTTTCCTGGGAATGGCTTTTGGTTGTGGAAGTCTTAGTCTTAGTCTTGCTAACACTAGTGTCAGCAAGAAAAGAATCAGGTCCATAACATTAAATGGAAAACTTCTTTAACATCTGCCACCTCAAGAGAGATGAGTGTGGAAAGAGCATTTTATTTTTGGCATGAGACAAAGGGCTATACTGGATATAACTCTAGATGGCAACTACCAATGGTGCAAAGCAGCAACTCACTTCACTGCTGATGAGAATGAAATAAAAACCCAAAGATAACCCCTAAAACTAGAGCACTCCAATATCAGAAGGTGGACAATTGCACATTACTGCTTCACCCACTAGTGAAGCATCTGTTGGGACATCCCACTTGTTTCTAGGTTGGTTCTTCCCATGCTCAGATTACTTGTAATCATCAAACAAACTAGTGGGAAAAGGTTTATAATTTACTAACTTAAAAAACATGGCACTCGTGGCTGATACAATGGGGCCAATGGCAACTGTGGAAGCAGACCTGATTTCCATCCATACCAATACAAAATACTGAAACACCCCTAATTCCCTGCAAATATGCTTCAAAATAGATTAGAAGAAACTGTGCATATTCGAGTTTCAACATCCCCTCCCCCCTCCCCCATTTAACACTGTGCAAAAGTTATTTATTTAACTCTACATATATATTTAATACATGGGTCAGTGAGATCAATGTTCCTCTAACTGCAGCCTGGTACCAGATGGCTGCTACAACAGTGAGGCTACTTCCCCCTTTCCTCCTGATGTTCTGACTCTCAAAATTAAAACCTTCTCACATCTTACTGTTTTAAAAGAACTTGAGTTTCTTTGTTTTGCCTCTTTGTTCACATTTCCTGTATTTGTTTCAGGCTTAACAGCTGCTTTTCATCCTGGGGCGTAATCCTGCACCTCACAGGCCCATTTCTGATTTCTCAGTCATGCAAGTGTAGAGCAGCTCCTGGAAGCTGTGGGTTCTCTCACAGGTCTAATGCTACTGAGCAAACAGAATCAGGCCAAGCACAATGAGAGGTGCAGGACCAAGCCCTTGCCCCATAGATCACACCACCTACACGTGTCAGTTGATTTTATAACAATTTTCATTTTCTCTGTGAGTGCAAAAGAGTTGCAGAAAGAGTCTGTGCAATAGCACATGTGAATCAATGGGGAGCTGTAGCAGCAGCTGGGACTTCAGATGCCTAAACCACACACAGGGAGAGACAGTGGCAAAACATCCTCAGGAGACTGCTCAGAATCATGGAGCCAGTACAAGGAATGCAGCCTTGGTCTGCCCATAGCCCTGCACTGAAAATTTGGGCAAAACAGAACTTCAAAGAACACTTCAGGATGGCTTATTGGCTCTGGCTCCATCATTCACAGCAAATACATCACCTGTGATCAGCAAAAAGAGCTCGGGGAGCAAAGGGCCAAGAGTCCCAACTCACTCACACCACGATAAAGCCAAGCTACCTTCACAGATGCTAATGGAATTACACTGTATTTACCTTGGCAGAGCCAGGGCTGGAGCCTGGACCAGACCTCACAGGATCAATCAGATTCCACCACAGGGAGACTTCAGACAGCCCTGCTCTGCTATCCTGCTGCTGTCAGGACTGGGAGGGTGTGCCAGGATTTATGAGCCTGGAAGTAGATTTGTGCCTATTTAAAACAAATCTGAGCCCTACCTGAAATTGGGGCAGATGTGAAACACTTTGGCCAGGTTACCTCTGTTACAAAAGCAGGGATCAGAAATACAGGTCTCATCAGCCTCAAATGTTAACACTGTCAGTAAGAGAGTGCAGAGAGATCACAAGGGCAGGGAAAAATCAGACACTCCTCTCACACAGGTTCTCCTACAGGCATGAGGCACCTGGCTATCATTTGTGCCTTTGAACTGATTTTTTTCATTGAGCATTTGGTCTCAGCCCAGCATCAAGGGAATGTTAGATGCCTGAGAGGTGTGAGAATGGCAGCTGTACAGCTACCAGATTAGAACTGCAAATTGGCCAAGAAAAAATTCCATGTCCACAGACCACTGAGGAAACCATTCAAGATTTCCACTAACAGCAAAGGCTATGTCTCATTTTTCCTTTTTTCCTGGGGAAGTAGAAGGGACACACAAACAGATGTGGTTCATTTTGACATAGCAGCTTATGTGAATTTTATTCTGCTCTCACAGAGTTTTGAGTTTTGGTCAAGTTTTGTAGGGTATAATTTAAATGAGAAAAGTGGCATCTACAGAATTCCTTGCCTGAAGATTGCACTCTGGCCAATTAGGAAGTATCTGGGATGCGTCAGGGTCATTAGTGCAAAATAAAAAATGTCATGGCATGCCAGGCAACCAGACTACTCTTCCTGCAATGGCTGTCAGTGCTCCAGCCTTGTCACTTCCCTACTTGCGAATTCAAGACATTCAGTGAAATAATACTTCTAGTGTAAACAATATACATCAACAAGCCTGGCACTACTGCCCAGGCATTACAGAAAAAGCCATTGGAACAGGAAATCAGCCCCAGGGTCAGAAACGGGTCTCCAGCATTCTCAGACCTGCATGACTGTCTGCTTCCTGTCCTGCACAATGGGTGCATTGCAAGGGAAACGCTTCCAGTAATGGGAACAAAAGTAACTTTCAAGGTTGCACACTGAACAATTACTTTGCCAGTTGTGCTTTGATGCCAAGTGGTTCAGTTTGCCAAACTTAGCTCTTTTTCATTTTAGAAGCTTAAGGAATAGAAATAAGCTGCTTTGTACACTTTCCAGGGAGGGGATTTATTTGATGACTGCTGTAGTTGATGAAGCCCAGGACTACCCGCTCCAGTATTTGACAGCAGCCCTTGCCAAAGGATGGTACCAGACATCCAGTAACTGAGGAGTATGGCTCTCATCCCTTCCTGTGTTTTGCATCTTGTCTAAAATAACTAGAAGGGAATTTAGATCATAGCAGAGTAAAATCTTGCTTGGCTGCAGTGGTGTGAGAGTTCAGAACCCAGCTCACAAAGAACAAATCAGAGGAGATCTAGGATTAGCATGCTCACTTCTTACAACTGGAAGTAACTACACCCCACCAAAGAATTGGGTACAATAAGCCATCCAGGAGCATTTGATTACACTGACCTCTTCTGTACCAAAATCAAGTGTTACAAGAGTCTGTCACTGTTCAGCAAGAGACCTGCAGCAGGTCAGTGCAAACTTCATTCTGGTTTACATTCTGAAGCACAGTATCATTAAAACTCTGGAAATAGAATCCCAAGCTGAGGAACATGAGGGAGAGGGGGTGAAGAAAGAGGAGAGTGAGCAATTACATCAGATCAGACAAATTTAGTGTTTTGAAGCCAGACAATGTTTAGCTTTTCCTTTTATTTGTTTCAAGTTTTGGTGCAGAAAGTATGTGCGGATGCTAATGCAACCTCCCCTGTAAGTGCTCGATCTAGCAACGAACAAAGTTTTGGCATGTTCAGTTTGGTTATATTTCCTTTAAGCGAAGACCTGCAGTGCCATTGAAACCAAAACTTTGTTACTGTTGGCAAAAAAATAAAGCAACTTTCCTTTTACAAGCATTTTTCCATTTAAATAAAAACCTGAAGCTTTCCCATAATTCCTTTGGTCTTCTCTCACCAAATTCCACGCTACCTCAAGACAAGCCCTCTTTTGGAAGTCCGGCTGAATTGCAGTGAAGCTGCTAAAATTAGCAGAGAAGAATTGCTGTGGCAGAGTTTCCCCCTAGTTTGTTGGGAGTTTAAGACTGAAAGACATTACCAGTGCCTCGGGTAGAGGCTTCAAATTGTGTCTACTAGAACAAGAGAAAACAAAATCCAATCAGAAGTTCCACTGAAGGTGCCTGGCAAAAAATCATCTCCATAAAATGATGCTCTGCTTCCAGTATTTTCATATGCGTTGCGTTGAGTTTATTCCCCTCATAAGGAAACAAAAGTATCGGTGTAAAAGCACAGCTGAGCTTTTAAGGTAGCACCAGGACACCTACACCCAAGTTGTCGTCTTGTTGCTGCTAGGCCTCTTTTTGATTCACATTCACAGAATCACTTCTTGTGCAAAACAAGCAGTCTAAGGAGAAAGAATGCCCTCCGAGTTCTAATAAAAATCGTAGAAAAGAATCCAAGATAAGCCAACGCTTTCCTCCTCCCCAAAATTTACCTGCAGAGAGAGGGGGGCATCTGTGCGTAGACAGGATAGGCAAGCCTGACATTTAGGGAATCATTGTGTTGGACAAGGGATGTCTGCTGGTAATGAAGAACCAAATCCTTAAGTGTGCTGTACAGGTTGTACGGTTCTGCAAACCCATAACCTCTTGGAGTGCTGTAGATCACACAGTGTTTCACCTCTCCATCAGCTCTGCAAGGAAAGGAAAGAGGAGAGTTTAACATAAAAGGACAAACCTAAAGTGACAGTCTATTAACAATTAACTAATGCAGCATCTCCGCCAGTCACTGGATTACATAATGGAAGACCCAGTAGATGCAAGTGGAGGAGATTAATATGGTCTGTGAAGAAACAGGGCTTCAGGGCATGTGATTAAACACTCTTGCATAATAATCCACATAAGAGGGCTCTTCCATCCCAGCAGTACAATTCCCTACTGCATTGTTCTCCAAATGGTCCTTGGGAAAAAAGTCAATAACTGAACCAGGAAGATAAGCACCCGAAGTCAGCAATGACTTTGTGCTCAACTCACCTAGAAACCTTTCCACTAAGCAAAGAAACCAAAAACCACAAATTATCAGGACCTACAAAGCATTCCATGAAGCACAGTGCTAACCTTCCATGTGCATTTTTTAATGTTAAGCATGGGACAGGTTCAAGCTCATTCATTATCTGAAGCCATAGCGACCGAGTCTCTAACTTGGCAAAGCAGCTACCAGAGCACAGCAATTCCAAAGAGGCTAGAAAAATTTATCTGCCAGAAAGATCAGGTATTATGTAATCCCTGTACTGGAGCCTGTTACAATCCCAGTCACATGTAGGAACAGGTTACTTTGTGCCACCCCTTTGAGAGCCTGCAGCATGATCTCAACCAAACAAAAGCATCTGATGAACCCAACACTTGAGTGACTGCAATGAACAGAACACTGAACACAGCAGATACTACAATCTTCAGTTACCTTGAGGTGCTAAACCTTCATATATTCATTTCTCAGACTTGTGCTCAGAGGCAATTAACCTCATGTGAAATAAATCAGTGTAAGTCATCTTGGACTCCAGGACAAGCTTGAAGGATTTTTAGATAATGGAGTTGGAGTATTTCTGACCTTCATTATACCAGCATAAAATGAAGTGAAATACAAGAAATCAATGCAAGGCTGTGTGAATGTCATCAGAACTACTGCTCACAAATAATCCTCTGAAGCATCACCATTACCTTACACATATAAGAAAAAGATCTAGAGTTGGGCATGTCTGAAAATGAGAATGGAGTATGCCACACCTTTACAGCCCCACTTTGTTTCTTCCCATGTGTCCCTTAGCAGGGAAGAATATGGGAGAATTAGGCCCTAACTTAGGCCCTTACTACAGAGCTTCAAGTTGGAATACTTCAGAATTTTGTACTAACAACTTTGGGAACTGCAGAGGCTGCAGGGCTACTGTTATTGCACATTCAAAGCACATTTTTGTTACAAAGCTTTTACTATGCCAGTCTTCCTGCAAACATGCAACACATTCCAATGGGTAGGCCTAAGCTAGGCCTGGCTTTTGTTCTCCAAAATAAAGAGCTTTGGTAGAGATTTATGAATTGAGTAGTTAGAACAAAAAAGAAAACAGACTTACACCACAGAACAAGCATAACATCCTTTCTTGCTACTCTCGCGAATTAAAAACGCTCCGTCAGGTTTCCCACAGAGCAAGTCTTCCGCTTGGACACGGTTGAGATCCCCAACAAACCAAGTCTTCTCATCATGATGTGGCAGGTTTTCATCTTCTTCATTCACAAAGTATGTGCTGAGAGGATACATTTGTTAACCAGCGATCAGTAAAGGAGTTAATAAGCAGAGTTATTTTCACAGAAATCATACAAAGAAATACCAGAATTGCCCAAATTGAGAGCTCCTAATGAACATATATTAAAGGCTTCCACTTAGATCTTAATTTTAATCCTACATGTTTCAGCAGAGTTGCTGCCTCACATGACATCACATGACTCCAGTCCTTTACTGAGAAACGGGTGGTTTTTGTTACCAACCCCACAAGAGAAAACACTTACTAATGGAACACTTCTCAATAAAATCATATGTATAGTGACACTTACTCATCAATATTTTCATTTTTGATCCCCAGCCAGTCATTTATTCGCTTCTGTCTCACTCCCTTGTGATTGAGCCATCTGCCAGAAGAAGAAGAGAACATTAATACATCAGAGCACATGTATGGGTTTTCTTAGTGAGCAAACTGAAGCTCAGACACAGGAGAAACAGTCCGTGTCCAGCCAGGGACATCAGGAGCTGGATAACAGTGGTGAAATCAAGTGTGGGTATAAGGAATGTCTGAGACACCTAACAGAAAAAAGGTACTACCATCTGTTGTATTAGCAACCACAGGTTTTGTTTATAACTAGCTTTTCTTAAATTCTTTATTTACAGGATTTGCAGATTATGCACCTAGTTGTGGCTGGCTCTTTAAACAATGAAGTCATGAAGAGGCCAACCAGCTCTCAGACATCCCCTGCCAGACTGTAGCATCTGAACACCAACAGAACTTTGGTTATGAAAAGAAAATTAAACTCTCATTATCCTGATGGAAACAGCCATTAATCAGATTCATCAGAGACACTATTCTGAGGTATGGGTCAGGCTTACTTACACAAGATACTGATCTCTGATTTTGCGGAGCTGAATTAGGTCAGGCTTGATACTGTTCATTTTCTTATCAGTCTCCCTGTTGTCCAGAGCTTGTTTCTTCAAGTCTTGTTCCAGGCGCATTTTACTGTCATGGATCTCACCCAGGCGTGATTTTAATTTTTCGTAGTTCATCATTATCCTGCAAATGAGTATGAGAGAAGAGGTCAAACCAGCCCAGAAGGACTGAACCTACTGGCAGCACTTACAGAAGAGTATCACAGAACTACCATAACAGCAACTCCTCCCTTTGACCACCTCATCCTTACATGAAAATTACTGTACAAGTCACAGGAAAGATCTCTTGCCAAAGGGCCTGCAACCTTCACTTTACCTTAATATATTTCCTTCTGGCAGAGGTGCAGGAAAAAAATTTCTGTAGGAAGGTAAGCTAGAACAGCTTTCTCCTTCACTGTCAGATTCAGTTTTTGTTGTATCAATTATGCGAGCCCACCACAGGTATCAGCATTAGCAATATTTTAAATGCAAACTTCAATTACTACCAAGAGCTACCAAGAAAAAATGCTGCCTGTCTCTTCACTCAAGATTAGTTTGCAGGTTTTGTGTGACTCAGGAAAATTACATCTTTTGCTTGTTAATGGTCTTTACTCAGAATAAAGCACCCCAAGTGCATAGTGAGATTGTTACAGGTAACTGTTTCTGGTCCAAAAACCTCCTTAATGTGGTTCATAAAGCACTAGGTTAAGTGAGGCATTATTACCTGGCCTTTCTTCAAAGGCCCAGATCCAGCTTTTTCTGCTAATACTCTCTTGGAAGGGCAGTTTCAAACAATGCCCTCACTGAATTTATTAGATGACAGCTACTAAACACTGATCTTCTCTGAAAGCAACAAAAACCAACTATGGACAATGAGATTTACCAGATTTATGTACCTTTCACTGTTTGCAAGTACAGAGTTCTCTGAATTATATTCTGAGCAAATCCAAATAGAAATGGGATAAGCAAATTAAATCATTATTTCCTGTTCTTTCCTGGTCCTCATCACAGTATCTTGATTTACTGAAGTTAAGAGAGGATATTCCAGAGATTCCCCAGCTCTGCAATTCCTTGAGAGAGCTTTACTGAAGGCTGAGATACCTTGAGGGAAGGTCTCAGAAAACACAGAGCTTACAAAGTGGTTTATATGATGCTGCAATGGCAGTGTCAGCTTGGACACCACCTTTTCCATGGTAAGCAAGCACAGCCTGAGAGCTCACCGCTCGATCTCTTTGTCGTTCCCCTCCCTGCGGAATCGCTCGATGTATTCTTTGCTGTATCGCTCTTGTGAGTGGCACTGCTCCTCAAATATCTTAATTGTTTCATTAAATGCTTCGATTGCAGTTCTCTTCATCTGAATTTCCTGTGGAAGGAAAGAGTCCGTCATCATTTGTTCATAATACAGATGACAATGCAAGACTCGATTACGTTCCCTTAACTGACTGAGAAGACGATTTTTCCCCTCCCCCCCCAGCTTTAAATTCAAGTCAAATGTCTGAGTAGGGTCAGGAAAGAACTGGGCAGACTTACTCCCTGTAAGTCTACCCTCCTCCCCTACACGATGCTCTCCATTAGGCTGCAAACCCCTCAAATATTTTAGTCATATTTTCCATCTTAGTTAGCAGGAAGACTGCCAGCAAACCTCCTCCCCATATATGAACTATCTTATTTTACAAGAAGCAGTCCAAATACCGTATTCACACTTCCTTAATGCATAATATCTGGTAACTGACTTGCACATGATTTCACAAAAAACCTGGACAAACCCCTCTACGACTCTCACTGCAGCATGTGGCAGCTGGAAATACTCAGCAGCCAAGGAAGAAGCCTGTAAAGCTTCTAAGTGTTGGCCTCCTCCAAAGCTTTACCTTATACTAAAAAGTTCAGCTCCTCTTTCTTCCTTGCCCCACACCATACCTCTAGGACTATCAGCAACAAGCAATATTCACTGTTTCCATTAAATATGAAACTTCCTTGCTGTATTCCACAATTTACTAAGATATTAATATATTGCCTTTATTAGCATTAAAAGGTTAAAATAATTTTCTTTGCTTTTTAAACAACAATAAACACACTCTACAAAGAGCCAAAGCAGCACCAACCTGGGATGTTCTGGTATATTCTTCATACAATTTGTCATACTCTTTGCTCTTTTCCTGATACTGAGCATGGTATTCTTGAAGCTTTTTACCTACTGCATCTATATTATCTTCTTTCACCAACTGATCCTGCACATACAAAGAGCTGTTAAGTCTTCAAGCAAAGCAGCTTTTCCTTAAGAGTATTCATTTGTCCACTTATGCATATTTGCATTTTACAGATATTAGTATCATGTTTTATAATCCAATTTCTAGAGAGTGCTGTGTCTAAATCTCCCTTCCTTTGTGCAACATGTTCCACAGTTTACAGACACAAGGAACTGGAACTATGGGACACCAAGAGCCATGCCAAAATCCTAAACTTCCAAAAACACACCACACCTTACTTTCAGGATTGTTATCCCCCATTCAAGAAAGAAGGAAGCAAATTGCTTAGAATTTTCAGTTAAAGATCAGAGGGTTTTTTTTCCTGTTCTAAAAAGCTCTGCAGTTCTTTTTCCTTAACGCAAAAATGTATTTTGGGCTACTGGATAAAAGTTTAAAAAATGCTCTTGAAAAATTTAGATGGCTATGCACAGAGTGAGCAGCTGCACAGCTCATATGGTAGCACTGGCTAGAACAGCGCTCAGTGGGTTCACAAGGGTCCAAGGAGAAATTAAAAAGTTTCTCAGAGATTCAACTCTGCTGCCTGTCAGGGTTTAAATTCTCTGTCGGGCTCAGATGGAAACTGGAAACCTGATAAAATGTAGCAGCTTGGACAGTTAGACAATTTGGAAGACGCAAGTGAGGCCAAATATGAAAATTCACCTTTTTTTTTCCTATTTTCAAAACAAACAAACGAACAAACAAACAAAAAACCCAACTAAAAAAAATCATGCTATTCACAGAGAAACCCCAAAATTATATACAAATCTGCAATTTTTTTCTTGTCTGCACAAAATGCCATTGGAGTCTGATGAAGCTCTTACCTGCTGGTACCGGGACACGGGATACATCAACTTCACATCGAGCTTGGGGTTGTACTGAGCCAGGGACTCATTGCGGTAGTGGTTGATGAGTTCCACAACAGAATTAAATGTCAGTGGATCAGAAAAGCCGTATTTTCCATCCCGATGGTAGATCTTTATCAGTTTGTTGTTGCCACCCTTCCTGTAAAGTACAGTCATTCAGAGGTTTTACTGTGTCCCTCCCATCCCTCATCAGCACTAAGGCTGATGACACCAGTGAAATTCCTGGGCGAGTGGCTCCCGCACTGCACACCTTCACAATGATTCTTTACACAGCAGTAGTATTAAGTAGTTTAAGAGTCAACACACACAGAATTATCATCAGATTATTTGAACAGGAACAAAGCCCAAAGTAAATCTCTTCCTATGTGTTCATTCTGGAGCCAGCTTATGGTATTTAAGTCCTAGTTTTGCCAGAAGTTTTGCAAGGGAAAAGGAGAATGCTGAAGGCTGAATAAAGGAGCTGTAAGAAACCCCAAACCCAAAATTTCCTGCAATTCAGGGTCACTAATAGTATACAACAGAATTCAGATTCATAAAATTATTAATTAAACTTTTTGGGTGCTAATACAGAATACATGAACATACAAAATCCTTTGAGCATTACAAGATGGTTGTAAATGTAATTATCCAGATCTATACATTCAAGTAGTTTCCCCATAGTGCTTATTTCTTCCTTTTTTTTTTTTTCCAACAACAGACTGTTTAGACACTGTCCTATCCTTCTCCTGCACTTACAATTTTGCCTCCTAAAGACAAAAACTCAGTAGAATTCAGTAACATAACCAAATCATGCCAAACCTTAGCACACAGGCTGTGAACTTGGAGGCAGAAGTTAAAGCAGAATTTTAACTACACCCTTGGGATCAAACCTACCACTAAGGCAATGGAATTTCAAGGCAGGATCAAGTACCTGCAGTATCACAGTAACTCCCAAGGGTGTGCTACAAAGGCTGTGGCTTCTGTGCCTCACCTGCTTGTCCCTAACAATCAACCTTGGGAGCCTGTAAGAGGCAAGTGGCTGGGCAGGCTGGGCAAGGCCCCAGAGCCAGTCACATGAGGTTTCTGCCTAACTGCAGCAGACAGGGCTGGGGCAGCTCTGAGAAACTTGTCACGTGCAGACATGAAGAAAAGAACATGGCTTCAAATCAATATTCCCTAAACTTTGGATCAGAAAGCACAAGATACTCTTTTTACCAAGACATTGTGTTCAGTTCTCCAGAGCTGCACGCTGATAAGGTATTCAACATTCTCCCATTAATCAAAAGCCTGGTTTACAAACACCTTTTACCTTAGCAGTTCTGAAACTATGAAGCAGTCCTGAGCAGCTCTCCTCCCTGAGTCCCATCTACACAGAGATCCTCAGGGTAGTACTTAGTGAGGGACAGGACTCAATGCACAGAGCAGAACCGACTGTCAGACCTGGCTCTTTATTTGCTTGTTCTGTGATGTGCAGAGCTGGGAACATCTCTCAGCTTGGGCCACATGAGCTTTACACAGCCAGAGCTGTCACTGGAACGGCAACAGCTCCTCAGGGTTTTGCTGAGGGGACCAGGAGTGCTCAGTGCTCACCTCAGTGTCAGAGTGTAGTCTCCCTGCATCTTGGTCGATGCGTCGCGCACCAGGAATGTTCCATCTGGCATGTCTCGTAATTTGTCATTGACTTCTTCCCTGGAGGATGGAAAGGGAGGCAAAATTAGAAGTGCTAAGGACATGACCACCTTTGCCACAGGTGAAACATCGGACCCAGCAACACCAATGTCTGCGGAGTTCAGTCTTCTGTAAAGCTCTCCAGGTTTTTAGGCCACCTAGAGCAAGTCTCAACTCGTGTAGCTGTACTAAAGAAAAGTAGCTGCAGTTAACTGCCACTTAGGAAGGAGTCTCTGTTTAAACAACAGAAGCAGCTGTGACTCAGTTCACAACCTTTCCCTTTAATCTGCTCAGGTTTTAAAGTCCACACTGGAACAGGTGCCCTTTGAGAAGCCAGTCCTGACCTCTTAAGACATGGTCTCTAGAATCACAGCTCAAAGGTGCCTAGAGTTTAGCACAGTTTTAGTCTCAAGAGGCTCATTATTGGCTTAACTCTGATCTTATTTACAGCCCTTTTAAACCACTACAACCTTGCTAGCTTCAGTACAACTTTTCCTTATTTACAACTGAGGCAGAAGGATATTCAGTCCAGAGCTTTAAGCTAAACCAAGAAATCTTTTAGTGAAAGTGAGTACCTGTAGGCATTAATAAAATTATTTCAGCTGAAGAGATATGCATCTTGCTTATGAGCTTTTCACCCAGATGATGTATCTCACTTTATAACAGCTCCCTCAAAGGTTTTGGAAGCCCTAAGCCCTTTTTAATACAATCATTTGGAAACTAAAGTTTCTCAGGTAGCCTCAACATTCTTTAGGTGCTGTTGGAAGCCTAGCTGAATCTTACAAAGAAAAATCAACAGCAGGTTTTTTTTTGTTCAAATACTAAGGAACAAAAGTATTCAAAAGAATAACAAAAGAATAGCCTTAGCTTTGATTTAGCTACCTGAAAACTATTCTGTTAGTAAAACTGACTCCTACTGAGTATCACATGCTCATATCCATTTACTCCTCTCAGACCATTTTACAGATTGGACCCAGTTAACTCCTTTTTGAATGGACCTACAGGTTTGGGCCTGCAAGTTGCACCCTGGAGCTCATGACAGAATTTTCAGCACAAGTTCTTGACTGAAGAACATTGCTCCTGCCCTGCTAGCCTGATGCAGCCTGTACCTGCTGGCTGCCAAACCAGGGTCATAAACAATTCCATCTTTACATAAGCATGTATCAAGTTTAAATCTAATAAAGCCACTCCAATGCGATTTGCAGTGCATTAGCTCTGCCATCGTGTGCACTGGTAATTGAGGGACAAATCCACAGTCAATAAACTGATACCAATATTGAGCAGTTTTAAACAAACTGTGCCTAGTGGGTTTTGTGATCAGGTTTGCCACTCTGCTTCAGCTTAAAATTAACAGAAAAATATTTCTGCCAAGGCCCTTCAAAAGCAAGATCTATGAGGGTTTGGTTTGTAAAAAGATAAGGGTGGTACAATAAAGATATAAAAACTTTATTTCCCTTCTCAGAACGTCAGTGAGCTCATGTGGCAAACACACTCTCCATGCCTCTATCTGCTAAAGTGCTTCAAAGTATTATGTGCACAAGTTTGAGCAACTCCTGATCACACTCCCAGCACACTTGCCTGTCCTCTTACAGCTCCAAATTTTAGACTCTTCAGAAGTGCCTTAAGAGGGTAAGAGATGACTGAACATTTCAGTTCTTTTATGCAATTAAGTATATAAAAACAGGCCTTTCATTTTCTGAACCTAGCCCAAGCAATCTATTTTCTCAAGTGCATAGAAAAGGGTTTTCTTAAAAGGCAAAACTTAATTTATTTGGTATGTGTCTCTATCATCTGCTCAGTATAGCTGGATGATGGTTAGCATTTGTAAGAGCTATTTTTCATATCACCATGTGAGAGAAATTAATACAGCTGAAATTTTAAACAAACGTTAAAGAAACCAAAAATAAGATTGCAACTCCTTTTATCCTGAAATATTATTTTTATACTGAAATTTTTCTGAACTGAATGTATTCCAGAATTGTATGCTTACAACACTTTATTAATTATTAGATTCAGAAGCATTTATCTTCTTTTTAAAGACTGTATATGTAGGCAAATTTAGAAGCTCAAAAATTACTGTCATCAAGACTGGCAATATCTGCACCAGAAGTGCAACAATTTAAACATCCTGAATCCAGCTGAATACTTTCACTTAGGTGCTTTGCAAGCACAGTCCTAAAGCATTCCCCTCCAGTAAAATGCTGCCTGAAATAGGCATGTTCTTTTTGTCTTGAATTCTAGCAGGCTTATCCTACTTTTAACAATATATATTAATAAATTTTAATTAATATATTCTAGCAATACTGCTTACCTTGAGATGTCCCCCCAATACCACTCTGCTTCCTGCAGAGAGAAACTGGAATTATCCTTTATTCCATTTGTATTGACTGGAGTCATTGGTTTGGGGGGTTTTGGAGGAAGAGCTGAAAAAGAAAAAACAGATTAACAAAAGGTAAACAGAAGAAAATAATCATTAAACTGTTAATGAAATACTACAGAGAAAAAAAAAAAAAGAAGAGAAAATGTGCATCTTGAACTCAGCTTTCAAGCTCGCTAAAGCCAAATGGAACTTGTAATCTTAAAGGAAGTCTGAAGTCAACTGTTCCACTGTGGTCTGAGATTTTTTAGTATCAAATGCTTGAGGGAGGGGAAAAGTAAGGAGTATGAGGAAATGTGAGTTTTTGTTAAAAGAAGACTGGTGCAGGCACGACTACAAGGGCAGGTGCCGCCTAAAGCTCCAAACAAATGACAAAGGTGTATTGTGTTTGAAAGCCACAGCCTGGAGAGCACAGGGCACCACTATGGAAAAACTCCAGTTGCTCAGGCATCAGCAGCCCTGAAGCCAGCCTACAAGAGCAAACAGGTAAACTCTTCAGAGGGAAAAACACTGCTAGAGAGCAGTGGTGGCTGGGCAGGGCTGTATCTGTCACAGACCTGAGGTTCATGTTTTACACTGGGTTTGTCATTTAGGCTCCTGTTTGGAGCTGTGACTCTTTGAGTACTACAGGACATGAGGTGATAAGGGAAGGGGACAGGGGATGATAGATAACTGTTAGAGTGCCTGCACTGCTTTGCTGAAGTGCAAGCTGAAGCGTATTCCACAGGAAAGGGGATGCTACAGATGCCCAACAGACAGACAGAACTGCACACCTGCAGGGCTGGTGCATGACTGCCCAGAATTCCCCTATCCTGAATTCATGGCAAACAGGCTTTTACTTCCATTCTTAAAATAGCTTCCATTCTCAAAATAGGTTACACAGTGTAAAGGCATACAAGATACCAAAGCTGTTTCTGTTTGGCCAGTTTCTGCTCAAACAACTTTATCATGAACCTGACTGTAAGCCCTGAATCAGTAATTCAGCAGCCACGGGCATGTCCATGTACTGAGAGAGACTGGTCTGTCAGCAGAAATGTATTATACTTTTTCTTTCTTACTTTCTTTGGGAAAGGTGTCCTGAACATTCTCCCCTGTTTTGCAAAGACTGTATGCTTCATCAGGAACATTGCCACCGAAAAAGAACATTTTTTAGACATTTCATGGGAGTGTTTTACAGAGGGACAGGTCACGTTCACATTCAGAGTAAGAAAGCAGCTACACACATTGATTTGCTGCTAGCACATTTCTAAGTCAGACCCTGAACATCTGCTCCCAGCCCTGTGCCCTCACCATCAGATTACACAAGCACCAGCGAGCAGGCCTGACACAGTGACAACAGCCATCCTTCAGATGCACAATCCCCATGTACACACAGGAACACAAATAAAGGCAGCAGAAAGAAGATTTTGATCTCCAGCTTCAGCATGGAATGGCTTAGCACTGAGAGGTGTGCTACTTGGCAACATCCAGCTGCTCACCTCCGAGACACACCTCCCACATTAAAGAAGAGAAAACAGGCTTCCAACTGCAGCTCCAAATACCATTTCATGCTGAATATCCAACACAGTAACTTCACTGTTCTCTGACAAACCAGTAGATGCTTTAATTGAGCCAATCTAAACTAAATCTGAACCTTGACCCAGACGTTTGCACCCTGGGGTTGCTGACCAAACACCTGATTCAGATAGCAGCATTCATTCTGCGGGACCGAGCATTAAACCGTAGCATACAGGTTCTTTTTATGGGGTGAGCTGGGAACTTTCAGGTGTGCACACATCTAGTGAGGCAATAACAGGTCTTGTTGTAAAAGGAAGGTGAAAACCTTCAGATTCAGTGAAGTAGCTTCCTGGTTAGGAAGCTTCAGTTATTCCTAGTTTAACTACTACAGTTGTTTGTGTAGTGCACAAGTATTTGCACAAAGCACCATTGAAAGACATGGCTCCAACCCTATTTTGCTTGAAGCTCCCAGCCCCATCCAGGGGCAGAGGAATACATATCCAGGCTAAGCCTGTGGAATCAATTGCATTCACTGTGCTGTTCCATCTCCCCCATTCAAAGCTCCTGAATTAAGAAATGTCATCAGGTCCTCCCTGCTCCCAACATCACATCTGGGACAGGCAGCTACAGCAGTTCTGAGTCTCATCAGTGTCACAGTAAATCTGAGTTCAGAAAACCTGTAGATTCACTCCAGAATCTTTTGTAGGCTCTGAGTCATCAAAAAGTATATTAGGTTTTACATAAAAAACACACAAGAGTGCAGAGAGTTCTTAGAAAACTGTACCAGCACCTGCAATTATTTCAAAGGGACCTTCAAATTAAGGCCTGGACATATCAACAAGTTCAAGATATTTTACAGGGTAAAACGCCTGGTTTATACTGTTAGTAGGGGCTTTCCAGAGGAATACTTGAATACTTCTCTAGCTCAACTTGTAAAATTAAGTCTTGCTCCTTTATACACTGTGGGATTATCTGGCAGCTTTGTTAGGGCTCACTTCAAAGCATTGGGTCAAGAAAGGTAAACTAACATAGACCAGAAAGGAAAGGAATGAGAGTTTGGACTCAGAGCACTAGATATTACACCTAGTGTCCCTACTACAGGTGGGAGTTTCTCCTTTCTCTTAACAGACAGATATCAGTTCTCACTATCGGGACGTTGCGTACAGAACTTCATTCTTCATGAGAAAACTGGAAGGAAATTCTTTCAGGGAAAAGAATAAGGCTTGGACCAGTTCCTGTAAAACCTGACTCATGGAAGCCAGTCCTTTACACAATAGACTTTTGAAAAATGCTTTTTAATAGCTTGCACATTTCAAAAATACAAAACTATTTGCAAGGGTGGATCCTTTTTCCAGAGAGCTATGTATCTAATTCTTTACTTTCAATGCTTTGAGCTCTTGAGTCATAATAGATTTTCCCCTCTACTGGATACAGAACCAGGCCCTTGCTCTTGCTTTACCCCACAGGCCAACATGCCCATCCATTTCAGCATTTCTCGGCTACCCTCTCAGCCCATAGACTTTAGTCTGTACAGATGGAGAACATTCACAAAGGTAGTTTAAAAACCTCACCTGTGATGACAAAGGGGAATATTTTGTAATAGCATGGCAAGTCTACTGCAACAGAGCAGCATCCACCACACTGCTGCTCTCATAATGCTGGCCCAAGAGGTTGCTAGGAGAGGCATCCTAAAGAAGTTTTTGCTCAGTACCTAGATGGTACTAACAACCCTGCTAGGAGAAATCCTGTGCTGTTTCTATGAGAAGCTACAGAGAGCCTCAAAGAGTCCAAGATTTTGATTTTAAATTCAAAAGAATCCATTTTGATATACCTTGCTCAATGAATATTGGAGATCTAAAATCCTAGAGTAAAGTAAGATAAGACTGGCTTGAAGTCAACAGAAACGCTTTCAAGAGCAGCCCTGTTTCTTTCCATGTCACTGAGTCCAATTCTGATCTAGCCACAGGCACAATTTTACTTTATCTCAAAACCAGCTCTGATTAAAGTGAATATTCCTGATGGTTTCTTGCTTCCTTTTTCCTGGGAGAGAAACACTGATCACAAGTGATTAACAGCACAACAGATCTGTCCATTCTAATAAAGAACTTTCTCTTTGCAGCAGATACACAAGCATCCTTCCCCTAGCATGTCTCTAGGACAGCTTTAGAGCACAGATCTTTCCAAACCCCAAAAGGTGACAGCTCAGTTGTACCCTTCACTCCCACATGAGAACATTCCAAAGATCAGGTTCAGCCCTCAGTGACCGCCTGGCAATGAGAGCAGACTGGCTCTCCCTCATGCATTCATGGGCATGTCTGGTTTTAATTTCTTTAGCAACTCCAGTTCCCTCTTTCTAGCTTTCCCAGGCAGACTAGCTTGAGCTAAATCCCTATCCCAGCTCAGTGTCACTTAGAAGGGGGAAATAAAAATGAGCTGGTGATGGAGCAGAGGGATGGCAGCCAATGCGTGCCGGGCGCGGGATCGGATGTTGCTGACGTCAGGCCCTGAAGGCTGCTGTGCCATTTCCAGCAGGTACCTTCAGCAAGCTGCTCCCACAGCTGCCCTGCAGGGCCTGGGAGAGAAAAGCCCATGGACAGAGCTCTGCCAAAGGTAGTTTTGGGATGCTTTCTTGACTGTGCAGATTTGTTTTTTGAAAAGGAGACTCGTGACTTTAACTGAGCCGACTCTCTGAAATTCAAAGCGCCTCCAACGCAGGCAGGCAGGAAAGCTGGCAAGTGTCTCAAGTCCAACGCTGCTGTATTTCTTTTAAAGTCTCTCGTAAAAAATCGTGGGCTATATTGGTCCTGAATTTAACTGCAGTGAAGTAGGCCGTGACTTCAATGAGATACACACATTCCCCAGTCAGGTTTTGAATAAAAAATTTTACAAGTTTACATGATCTAAGAGCCACTGAGCCCTGTGTGTGAGGGTTTTAAATGGCACTGATTCAGGAGTTAAACAGGAAGAATGCCTTGGTTATCCAAGTCCTATATCCCGTGCAGTATCCAGTCAAGCAAGCTGCTTCTTCTCTGGCTGCAGTATTTAAATACAAAATCAACCTGCCAGTTAATTAAACTTGAATTTTCACTTTTAAGGCAGATGCCACTTAGTCTAAGAATGGCTCCACAACTTATTTGTTCCAGTATTTTCCAAGAGCTTCAAGCCAGATACTTAAAAGCATAGCAGGTTTAAATGCAGGATTAAATCTACCTTACTGTTACAAATAATCACAACTACCAAGTACTCTGATAAAGTCAATTTTAAGTCCCTCAGCACTTCCATGGGCTTGTTTACTAGCCTTCTTTCTGATGCTCTCAATCTACTCTCTCTCCACATTGTGACAAGCAGAAAACAGATCAGAGGATTTCCAAGACAGTTACTCAGCTTCAAAAAGGCTGATGTACAGTAGATACCCTGCAAACTGTAATATAAAGCTCTACAAAGTGTCATTGCTATGGAAACATGCAAGTAATCTGTGGTTAGGCCAGCTAACATTTTAATGACATAGTCCTCAAGGAGAGAAGGATTTTCCCTTTGGAGATATAGATGAAGACTTGGAATGAAAATGTAGGCTAGTTTTGTTGAAGAGAAAAATTCACCCCAATCTTTAGCTGCTCTCTGCCGTCTTACTCAATTTCTCAAACACCCTTCTCAATTTCTCAGACACATTTCAGGCAAAGCCTCAAAATCCTTCCCTCCGTCAGGAGTCCTGTACTTGTCCCTGCTGCAAAGAACTCCTCAAAGATATCTGTGAAAAAAGCACAGGCTTGTGCAGAGGTTTTCCAGCTGACAAAGAGGAGGGTTGTGCACACCTGCTGACAGCAGCTCATTCCCCACCACTGGCAGGTAAATGATCTTGGCAGCTCCACACCTCAGTCCTCCTGCCAGACCCCTTTTGCAGAGCGTTGAGCACCGACGCCCTTCGGAGCTGCCCTTCCTCAAAGGGCACCTAATGTGCACAGAGAGCTGCTCTGGGAATGGGGAAGGAAGCTCCTTGATGGAATTATTGCTGGCCACAGAACCTCAGGCATGCTCACATTTTCACCCTCCTCCCCCAAAATAGGCCAGACAAGGAGTAAGACATATTCAAAGAATTGAAGCCTTTCAATATCTCATTACAGAAAACAGCAGACAAGTTGGCAGAAAGCCAGGCAGGCTTCCAATGAAAACACTCCCATTATAGCTTTGCTTATGTTTCTGTGAACTTTCATAAAAAACAACACCTTTAAGAAATATTTCAGTTTTTATTAATTGGCTTTTTTGATAAAGATCTGTTTTGTTTGAAAACTCCCCAGCTATCCACCCCTCTCCCACACTTCCCAATCACCATTTCACCTCCTACAGCCTGACAGGCTTCTGCTGCACTCTGTTCCTCATGAGCATCCACAGCTACTGCACAGGTTAAAATATTATCTGCTCTGGGGCACCTGCAGAACAGGGGACAACCACAGTGTGTGAAGAGGCTGGATCAAATTCAGCATTCCTTTGGGCATTTCAAAAGCATCTCTCACTATTTTGCAAGCCCTATTATTTCATGGGCTGAGACATAAGAAATGGAAGATGTTCAGAGTCAGATAAATGACATGGGGATCTTTGACTTCTGTACCAAAACACAGCTCCTCCCCTTCATTCCAGCCTTTGCATGAAGGTGCAAAGCCAAAAAAAACTCAGCTTCCCAATTATTTTCACTGCCCAAAGAAAAACTATTTTCCTTCCAACCCAGAGCCCAGTGTAACTGCTGCAGAGCTACAGCAGTGTCAGAGGTTCCATGATCAATGGGGTTGAAGTGACTGTCCCAAAGTTAACATGAGGAGGATAAAAAGGACAAGTCCTCTTTCACCTACCAGGCATAATTAGCACAGTCTTAATGAATTGGAGAGGTTTTAGAACTTTTGCCATGTTTCATCACTCAAAGATTATCACTACCCAGCGTCACATGCCTGGCTCACACAAGGAAGGAATAATTTTATCATGTAGACAGCAGGCCCAGGCTTTTGCCAACTCTGGATGAAAGTCCATGACAGACATTTTATTGCCATGAAAATTTCAGATATTCAACACGAATATTGTACTTTATGGTATCAAATGTCAGGTCTAGAAGACTATACAGCAAAAGTAAATGTAAAGTGCAAGGAGTTTCCCTTTTTGCTTTCTAAGTAAAGCAGCTCCTCATCTGCCTTCACAGAAGAAACACCACAGCATGTTTTCTACTCCTCCACTGGCAGTCTTCAAAACACTATTAAAAGTACTCTTTGGTCAACATGTGGGAATATATTTTTTGACAAGAGCAAGGAAAACACAAAATTCAGAATAAGCAAAGAACTACAGTGACTGAGAATGAACTGGCTTTTCATTGTAGAAGAGAGGGAATGAAGTCAGGCCCAAGTAATGACAGCTATGGCTAGGAGACATACCAAAGCCAAAAGAAAAAGATCTTTTAAATAATAACTAATTTAAAATAATAAATTATTTAAATAAAAACAGCTCAGGGCTGTTTCCCCCAGGCATTTCAAAGACTAATCATCCATCCAGATGTCAGGTACAAACCTCACAGGGGATCCAGTTCACAGAAATAACTGGTGCTACTGAGAAGTTTGCTGCACAAGAGGCTATTTAAAAAGAATAATACAGCTGCAAATGCATATGATTCTTGCTGCTCTAAGCAGCATTTTATTTCAGCTTACCACCAGCTCCAATCTTTCAGAGCAGTATGCAAAATTGTTCCTCATACAGTACCTGTCCTTGTGCTACGTCAAACCATTTTCTAGTTACCAAAGCACAAATATTTCAACACTGCCTAAATTGCTAAGAGTGAGCCATCTAAATCAAGATCAAAAGGTGCATTTCTAAACCAAGACTCCAGAAGAAATTTGAAGGTAAAAAAGTATTCAGAGAGAATCTGTTGTACACTTTGTCATGAGTCATCTTTTTTAAGAACCTTGATCTTGAAGGAAGCTCCACTGAGGCAGAAGTCCCAATCCATGGGATCCCACGCAGTGCCTGCAGCAGAAGGGGAGGTTCAGAGCAGACATGGAAGAGTCAAGCCTGGCCATTGCTCATGCTCAGATTTAATCTCCTTACTCAGTACATGATGATCTTCAAAGTATTTTAATGAAATCCATTTCAGAGCAGCAGCTTGACTTCTCTCACTGCCCCAAAACTTATCAGTGAGACTGTACTGTACCCTTCAAAACTGAAAGGATCTTAAACACTCATCTCATTGATCCAAGCTGCCTTGCATCCTTCAAGAGGCACTCTTGGAGACAGGAGATAAATCAGGGTAACAAAGCCAAAACCACCAAAGACTTCTAATTGGACACTTGGGAGCAGTTCCTTGAGGGACAAAGATGTAGATTCTGACAATGTCCCCAGGACAACTACACAGGGCAGAGCAGCAGGAGAACTGACAGCCTGGGAAATTCAACTGCAATGTACAAATTCAGGTTGCAACAGACGACAGAACATAATATTGTCAATGAACTTCTCATCCATTTTATCTCTAAGACACTTTCCTGGGACAGGTGTTGAGTGCAAGCACTACTGCCCACACTCAAAAAGCCCCCCATGAGTCAACAGTGAGACAAGTTCCCCCCATTACAGCAAATTTTCTTGAACTCCATTGCAGCAACTGTGCCATCAGGGGTTTTGTTTGGGATTTTTTAAGGGGATTCATGCAGTGAAGGAAATAATTCCTCCAAAAGAAAAGATGATTGTGTGCAGCATCAGATTTTAGGGACTCCAGGGACAAAGTTAGGATGAGGCTACAGAAGGTAAAAACCTTCCAAAAAAATGGCTCCAGTATTCTTCTTTCAAGGGTTAGAGGAAGAAACTAATAGAGAGTAAGCAGTAATTAATAAAAGGAAAGGATTATGTTTGGAAGGAGAAAACTGACCTGAGGTACAAGAGTCACAAAGTGACACTGAACCAAAAGTCAAGTTATTCTGTAGCAAAGGAACAAAAAATATTAAGGAGTAGATTGGTATTTTTATAATTCTTCCAAACCCACCAACTTTTGTGCAGAGAAATGTGATGTTTTTGAAGCCATTTCTAGGTAACTATTTCTCATCTTCAGGGATATCTGCTTTTAGAAGTAACATTGCTGTGAACTACCACTAAAATCACAAAAACTGGTAGAATCAGGGTGAATGCTGGAAGCAGTCACAGGCTGAAGCAGCTGAAGTATTTCATCTCCTTTTTCAAAGTGCTCTGGATGGAAGGCATCCATCTTGAGTGTGCTGCTGCACTCAAAGCCAGGGAAGATCCTGGATCCTGTTCAGCCACAGGAAAGCTTCAGAGCTCATTGTGCTTCAGCACCAGGATTCACCAGGCAGCTGGTTGGTGTTCAGCAGGGCAGCTGGAGTCCTTTTTGGAAAGGCTACAAGAGGCACCACCTGCACTTTGCCTTTTTTTTTTTTTTTTTTTTANGAATCCTTGCAAAGCTCCCTGTATATAGACACTTTTCTTCAGAACTAGAAAAACGTAAGATACTGGAATATATTCACTGGAACATTGCAGAATCTTTGTCTGCTGAGTGGAGGAACAGCAAACATGAAGGACAATGAAAATATCTTCTTTAGAAGTTACATCCCCTCACACTGTTTGGGGACCCAGCACCAGTCCATTGCTGTCGTTTATATTATGTGGAGAAGTGAATTCTTGCTTACTTAGCTATTGTGCAGACTTTAACCTGTCAGAAGAAATGAGATAAAAAGCAGAAGAAAAAAAGACAATCTGACTCATTTCCATAGGGGCACTTAGTACATGAGCAGAGATTGTTCCTTAAGCATTACTCAGCAACCTACTTTACAAAAATGAGTTTTCAAAAAAATCCAGCTAGAACACACCTATTGCTTTAATGGGACTGAAGTTTAACAGCAACCTGTTTCAACACAGTTAACAGTCTTTCTGACAATAATAAAGCCTAAGCTTTAAAACACATAGGGCATGCTGATAAAAGTATTCTTTATTCTTCTCCAGCTCTCTGCCCAAAAAGTGACTCACTAAACAACCAACATGAGGTGATGTAAGGCACCCAACTGCATTCAGTCCTGGGTGCAGATGTGTATGACCAGCTATGCCTCTGTTTTCCCAAGCTGTAGAGCAAAGATAAGCACAAACAGCTTCAGTCTGGAATAAGATAATCATGCAGGCAATGGCAAAGACAGAAGTCAGCTCTGCTGCTTGGGAAAGCAACAGCCCCACAGAAAACTCCAGGAAGAGTCTTCTCCTTTTAAACATGTGAGACAGAAGGAACACCATGATGAACTCCTGTCAGGTACAGGAATCATGCAATACACAAAACTGCTTGGAACAACAATTGTAGAATTAACATTTGCTGCAAAAACACATGTTGAAGAGCTTTGTCTCTTCTCAGAATGTTCCCTCGTGTTTTAGTTTGCATAAACCTATAACACAGAACTGAAAAAGTCCTTTTAGCAAGTTTTACCCCCCCAACTATTTCTACATAATCTGAAAACCTAGTGATAAACACAAATGTCAGCCTTTTAAGGCAGGTTCTCTCATCTCAAGCAAAACAGCATTTCACTTTCTATTAATGATGCTATTTTTTGTGGTCATGTACTTAATTGAAAGCTGATGAGTGATATTCTTTAACAGTTAGAGCCATCAAAATGAAAATGAAATGCAAGGAATGCAAAAGCAAGCCTAAAAATGCAATCAGAAATAAAAGAATGGTTACAGAAGTGATTAAATAAAAAGGCCAGTAGAGAACTCTAGGTGAAACAAGAATACAATATAAGCATTTCACACCACTGCCCTCATAGAAGCTGAGACTCCCATCCAGTTTTCCCAGATATGCAGAATACAGTGACTGAGCCTTATTTACTCCCTGCTCTACCCCAAATCAGCCTGCACAAACTTCCCTTCTATAAGAGGGACACTCTCAATCCAAAACATCTACTTTTTTTGAAATACAATTTCCAGCAAGACTTAAATTTGCAAAAAAGACAGCTGAAGCTACAGTGCTGTTGTTTTGAATGCATGCACTAGTAGGACTGATTTTGTTGTTTTTTTTTAAATATGTGCAAGAACAGAAATTTTCTTTGATAAGCTTCTGGAGTCAGATAAGCTGAAGGACAACACTGACAATGCTATTCAAATTTACATCTGTTCTCCCACTGGAAAACCAGTCAGGCATAGACAGGAAGTGTTCACCTACAGCTGGCTACTGTGTACCACAAACCCAAATTGAGAAGCCACATTCAGTTTCCACTGTAACACTGATAATGATACAGCACACCTGGTATCCCAGTAAACACTGCCCTTGAGCTCAGAACCCTGTGTTTTCCAAATTACAATTACAGTATCGCTCCCCTAAAATAAGGGTTGTCAAATTATATATGAAAAGAAAATAGAAACTATAAGGAATAAATACAGTCCTTCCTTTGAATACTTGGAATAGTTATCTTACTCATACACTGGCAGTGCTGCCTAAACAAAATAGCCCACAGATATTGCTCCCTTCACTTAAATATTTAAAGATTTTGTAGCAACAGCATTGTTACAGCACATGAGGCAAGGCAAAGTACTGTTCTTGGAAAAGACAGCTGGATTGAATTATAAATGTAGTTGGTCATATTTCAGGGTTCAAACAGGTAGCTTCCATATAGCTTTAGGTCAAAGAGTTGTACTATCTGCTCACAGACAGAGCCCATTCTGCATTAGGAAGCCTGCCTTAAACTTGTGGTTTTCTTCATAACCCACACAAAGGAAACTAACCTCTAATTTGTAGTTGAGCCAAATATCTTTGCTGACATCTGTATCAGAAATCCCAGTGGACCACTCTTACTGATTTTCATCCAACTGTGACAAAATGTATTCAGTGATTACACATTTTATCACCAACACAACTGATAATGTATCCCAGATCTACAGAGGGAAAGACATTACTTAGCCCTTCTAAGTAGAAGTGAGGCAATACCTAGGTTGTGGTGCTTTACATACTCTGGTAACTTTTGCAGTCAATTTGAAATTCTCTGTTCAAAAACTTCTGGCAGCAACAACTTTTTGCAGACCTGAACTATATTGTCAAATAAACTAAATTCAACCCAGAACCTATTTTCTTGTCTTTTCACACAGCAAGACCCACAGCAATAACAAACATATGAGTGAACCCCTGACAGTTTCCTAATGCCAGAGCCAGCACATGATGCTGCTACAGCCTCAATACTCTAACTTAATCCATCATTAGAAAGTTGAGAAGCTGTTATGTTAGCTGTATGCAAGTGATGGCCCCAGTTGTGTCTTTAGATACTGAAAGTTACTGGTTGCACATAGTATTATTTGCCATAAAGAGATCCCCCTCATGCCAGTGATGCATGTATAAATGCAAAATAAAATGTAAGCAGGAGGAAAAAACATGAGGTAACAGGAGTCACCCTTCTGGTTGTCAGCACTGTGGCTCCTGTGTTAGTTGTACTGCTCTAAATTATGCTTTGTGAGGCTGGCAGAGCTGCATCCCTAGTTCCACCATGCTGTTTGGGAAAACTGTCCCACTCCTACGTTTAGGATGGATTAAAAGCAGAAAGTGTGCAGTTCCTTGCTACCTGACTGCCTCTGCTCAAGTTGAGAAAAACTCGAGTGAGACAGAAGCGTTATTACTTTTATTTCTGAACTTTAGAGCAAACCTTGTAGCAGAGAGGCTCCAGGACTGCTCTGAACATCCATTTACACCTACAGCCCCGAACAGCAAACACAAGCACACTGATAAGCTGGTGCAGGTGCACTGAGGCCTGACAGAAGCTCCGGCTGCGCTGCAGGCTGCCTGCCATCACCAGATTTTATTTCTGCATTATTATTGGGCAAGGCTAAGGTGGGTATTAAGACGGCCTGCCAAGACAAATTAAAGGTCTACCGGCCCTTAACGAGAAACAGTATCCCCACCCTCGGCTCGGAGGTTACGGGTGACACCGCACATTATGTTCACCTTGCTTTTGTCTTCTGCCTCAAGTTTAGACGCAGTAAAATGTAATCAGGGGCAGTCATGCGTGAGCCCAGACACTTGGCTCCCGGGATTCGCCAGTGCCCGGTGCTGCGGCACAAAACCCAAGCGGGGATGTCGCGGCACAAAATCCAAGCGGGGATGTCGCGGCTCAAGTTGGGGGAACAAAGGAGCGCTCCGGCTGCCGAGGCAGCGGGGCTACACACCCCTGCCCGGGGTACCGCACACCCCCTGCTATGGGTACAGCAAACCCCCTGCCCGGGGTAGTACCGCACACCCCCTGCCCGGGGTACCGCACACCCCCTGCTATGGGTGCCGCACACCCCCTGCTATGGGTGCCGCACACCCCCTGCTATGGGTGCCGCACACCCCCTGCTATGGGTGCCGCACACCCCCTGCTATGGGTGCCGCACACCCCCTGCTATGGGTGCCGCACACCCCCTGCTATGGGTGCCGCACACCCCCTGCTATGGGTGCCGCACACCCCCTGCTATGGGTGCCGCACACCCCCTGCTATGGGTGCCGCACACCCCCTGCTATGGGTGCCGCACACCCCCTGCTATGGGTGCCGCACACCCCCTGCTATGGGTGCCGCACACCCCCTGCTATGGGTGCCGCACACCCCCTGCTATGGGTGCCGCACACCCCCTGCTATGGGTGCCGCACACCCCCTGCTATGGGTGCCGCACACCCCCTGCTATGGGTGCCGCACACCCCCTGCTATGGGTGCCGCACACCCCCTGCTATGGGTGCCGCACACCCCCTGCTATGGGTGCCGCACACCCCCTGCTATGGGTGCCGCACACCCCCTGCTATGGGTGCCGCACACCCCCTGCTCTGGGTGCCGCACACCCCCTGCTCTGGGTACCGCACACCCCCTGCTATGGGTACCGCACCCCCCCTGCTCTGGGTGCCGCACACCCCCTGCCCGGGGTGCCGCACACCCCCTGCCCGGGACAGCGCTGCCACCATTCAGCCTCCCAGGAGCTCCGGCCACCGCACCGAAAACCTTCACAAATTTTTCTTGGAAGCGGGCCAAATGGAGCTGTGGTTGTTACCGGGTGCAAAGGCAGTGACTTTATCCCAAGGCACGCCGAGTGTTTAAGCCTTCCAAATAAATTCCTCCACACTCCCCTTAGGGATGACCTATCATCCCAGGCCAGAAAGTGCTTTCCCACTCTTGCCTCTGGACAGGGAGAAAGCAGAACCCCCTCTGCCACACTCTCCTTCCGTCCCCCTGCAATCCAAAAGTTAGAGTTCCACGAAATCAGGACACACACACGGGGATTATCCCATGCATCATTCCCAGCTCTGGCTCGTCTACTTTAAAAATATGAAAGATAAAGTTACTGAACACTTCAGGGATGAGCCTGTAACACGAAGTCCTTTTGCTAACTGGTGTTTGGACTGTGCAGATCCTTGATCCCTGACAAGAGGGCTCCAGTGATGGAAGCATTGGCATTATTAATGATAGAAGAACTGCTTCTTAATGTAAACTTTGAAAGGCTTTGTGAGAATTTTGCATGGCCAAATTCTTGCAGAAACACTGGAAAGTTGTTTTCTAACCAGCCCCTTTCAGCAGCCTCCTTGTACTAAGCCATTCAAGGGGCTTTATTTTTTTTTTAAATAAAAGCCCCACACTAATTGCATTAAGTCACCTACAATGGGACTTGGGTTTTTGTTCATTTGATACAAGCACACACAAATACTTACCTCGTGAATAGCTAAAAATCAAAAGCATTTACAAGGAAGATATCCTTTAAAATTCACAGAAGCAAAGTGATTTGACTCAACTTTAGGCTTTCAGGAGTAACATCTAAAAATAGGTACTGTCAGCTATGCAAGAATTTAATGAGTAGTGGCCAGTGCTGTGTGTATAAGAGATCTGTCCAATTTTTTCAGTGCCAGAATTACCAAAAGAAGCAAGTACAGATCCTTGAGATCCAAAAATCTCAGGATGATCACCTCCTCCTGTTTTAATTAAAGTGCCACATACCTCCAGAGAGAAAAATACAGCCCACTGTGCTGAAACAAAGAGAATAAACCACACTTGCAGATACATGCCACGATTCAGGCACAGGTTGAAAAGCACATTGTGAAAGTACACTCTCCATAAAAGACAGCACTTGGAATTATTTGCTATCAATTTCTCTGCAGGCTAAGACTTTTGGTGCGTATTTTACTGTACCTTCTGGCTGTACAGATCAGAGACCTGAGAAGATAAAGGCCCTTCAATTACCTTACTGCTTCAGCCTGTTTGACTCTTACAGGTATAGATACAGTTTCACCAGTACCCATTTATGCTTACTTTAATTCATTTACCAAAGAAAGACTCAACCTCTCCTCCTCACAAGCCTTCCCTCCCTCTTTAGACACAAAAGAAACTTTCTGCCCCATCTAAAAACTTCAGGCAAGCAAGGGATAATACATTTCCCCATTTTCAGCACTAGCAAGCCATGGAGGGGGGAGGGAAGAAAAAGTGAATCAAATCCTTTTGAACAAGGTTATTAAGTGCTATCAAAGTAACTGTGCCTCCAGGGATGGATTCCAGCCTGTTCCCAAGTATTATCCCCCCATCACCAAAACCCAGCGACAGCACACACCTCATCTGTCACCGCTGGAAGAGAGCTGGGGAGAAAAGGGTCTTGGAGACTGCAAAAGCGATTAAACTGGAACTGAATGGAGGTGGGTAAATCACCACCATCAAAGTGTTACAGGCACATAAAGGCACACAGGTGAAGAGGATAATAAAAGCGCTCCTCTAGGAGCGAATACAGCCGAAATATACGCTTTTCAATAAAGGTTTTCAAAAAAAGAGACACGGGAGAGGGGCTGCGACCAGCTCTCCTCCTCCTGCCTCCTTCCATCTCCCAAAAGGCACCATAAATTGCTCTTCTCCTCCCACCTCCCCGACAAAAAACCCCAGTATTAAAATACTTTTGCCCAGGAGATAGCGAGCTCAAGTCCCTGGGAAGTTTACACAAAGTTTAACTACAGATATTAATTTTCACACCCACTCCCCCCCTCCTTTTATTTTAAAAGGGAAAAGTCTGCAGGAGGAGGGAGGGCAGGGATGGACGGCAGTCCCCGACCCGCTGCCAGGGGAGCGGGGCCAGCTCGCAGGCTTCGGCTCCCTACCTGGAGGGTCCATTTCAATGTAAAATATCAGCTCAGTGGAATAGGGCATCATCACTTCCCTCCAGTCCGTGTCATCGCGGTCCATATCCCACAACGTGTTGTACATCGCGACAGCCAAGTCCCGGCAGGGTTAGGAAGGAATAAGAGGTTGGATAGCTCGGCTTTTAATCGAGAGGTGAAAAAAAAAAAAAAAAAAAAAAAAAAAAAAAAAAAAAAAAAAAAAAAAAA
>WBNO01006348.1:220989-265121 GCA_013400575.1 Peucedramus taeniatus
GCCTGGCTTTCCCTAATTTTTACGGCGCCTTTTCGCAGTGCCCCCCCCGTGCGGAGGCGAGTACTGGAGGTGGTAGCTCCCCTGGCTGGCCGGCCGCCAAGGGGCCGCTGCCGCGGAGCACGCGCGGGGGGCGGGGGGAGCGGAGCGCAGTTGCCAGAGCTGCTGCCTTTGTCTGAGGGAGCAGCGAGCGCCGGGATTGGCAGAGGGCTGCGAGCGGCCCAGCCAATCAGCGCGCGGCGGGGCCGGCCGGCTCGATGGCGATTGGCCGCGAGCGCCGGTTACTAAGCNTGGGGGACCCGGGCACAGGGGACCCTGTGCAGGTAGAGCCGCTGGCCATATCCCCGGCCGGATCCTGTCCTGGCTGACCCCTCAGCCCCTGCACCGGCCACGAACACTGGCTCTCCTCCCTGCTCTGCAGGGCCCTGGCAGCTGCCTGCTGTGTGAGCCACGTAATCCACATAATAACCTGCCCGTCTCAGAGGGCACCATAACTAGCGAGTGTGACCCTCGAGAAAAACCTGACGCGCTTTCTAGTGACATAACCAGCGGGGAAAAAAAAAAAAAAAAAAAAAGACAAAAAAAAACCACAGGAAAAGGCACCAAACTAGATGTCTCTCACCAGGTTTGGGATAAGTGTGAGCTGCAAACACACCCGAAATGGAACCTCAGCCTGCCTGGCAGCCACATCCCGATGGGCAGCCACAGCCCGCAGGCACCGGCGGGAGGCAGAAGTGCAGCCAGCTCGGCACTCAGACTCGGTTTTGGCACGGTGAAGCATCTTCAGCGAAAGGCTGCTGCTGAGAAATTAGGGAAAAGTCCTTTCCTGAGACTCCCAACCAGTGTCAGAGGCACAAGGACGGACAGCACCTTGATCTGCTGTGGAAATCTCAGGGAATGTTGGAAAACCCAGCACTGAAGTTGTCTGCTTTATTTGCACTTCAAAGCGTCGAAGAGCAAGTGACGAATAATTTGTCCTGCTCTGGCACTGGGTAGCCGCTCCTGAAAACACCCTTCTGGCTCGGCTGAACCTTAGGGTGACTGCGACACTGAATAACTGAAAGGCTGCACCCGATGGAAGAGGAAGAGGGAAGATCTGAAGTTTGCTGATGTATCACAACTTCCACAGCAAGCAATTTAGAGCAGCCTGCTCCAGGAACAGAGCTCCTTGAGGGATAGATGGCTGCAGAAGAGCACAGGGCTTTGATTCAAGTCACTCACTGTACATAAATTAATTTTATAAACCCATCCACAAACTCTGATTAATCCACGATAACCAGATATGATTCCTTTTTTCTAATTTTTAAATTAAATTATTGAGCTGATACCATGTATCAGCTCCAGCTTCTTCAAAGAAAATGCCCTCCTTGGAAGCACAGCTGGCTCCCTCAGTGAAATTTAACTTGGTGCTTTGCTCCCAAGCCATTGGCTGCCCACTGGCAAGGTGTGGGGCATCCCACAAGGGTCAAGTGTGGGTGGAGGTGCAGAAGTGGATGGTGCTTTGCAGGCCCTGCAGAGCTAAAAACTGGGGCTGTGGTCCCTATGGCAGCCCCCAAACTTAGATTAGCAGCTGTGGCAGAGAGGGGGAAGGAGGCAGACTCAGGTTGAAATTCATTTTCCCCCTTCCTGCACCTCATTATAAGTTCCACCCACATAAGACCTAATTACTTGGCTTTTATGCTGGCAAAGTGGATTTCATCCTTGCTGTTTCCCATGGTGGTTGCCTTCATTTTCATGGCGGCACTGATGGTTACAGCTTATTGATGTTTTCACTTTAGTGATTTAAAGCAGAATACATTTTGTTATTAGCACTGGTTTCTCTCATTGCTGCTTTAATCAAAGATGCAATTTAAGGCAGAGGATTGTGTGTAATGGTAAACAGTAGGATAATGCCTTGAGAGAACAGAATATTAATGTGTTTTTATTTCTCAAAACTGTGCTTATAATTTACCCAAGATTGCTTGGCTCCCAAAACACATATAGGGGGTGCTCCCTTTCCTACCACACTGCCTGCCTTGCACCAGGGATGAGTGCAGTGTCCATGTGTGTGCCCAGGGGGGAGAGGGAGGCACATCTGCTGCCTTACACACTGTTAAACCCCCTCTGCCTGTGCCTCTCCTCCACAGGCACAAGGTCTGAGCACCAGAGAGCACAGACAAAACCGGGAGCATGCCGAGGGCTCGGGGATGCTCAAGGTCTGGGAGTGCTCCCACTGCCGAAACCTGGCCACGCAAACCCAGTACATCACCCCAAGATGGGAAAAGCTACATTCAAACACTGAAACAAAATAATGGTGATTTGGCAGTGCCTGAGCAGGGATCAGAGTGCTGGAGGAAGGGACCTGGTGCCCCACACTACAGCTGAAAGACAAGAAGTGAGCCCAGTGCCTGCTGCCTTCCCGACATCCCGTGTCGACGGCTGTGCATTTGCTCACTTTCCTTTCCTGGGATCTGACAATTTGCATTTCAAGGCAAGATTAAATATTGAAGTTTTGAGCGCTTCCATGTGCTTCAGGAGGAGCTGAACAGACCTGCAGTGGAACAGACTGAACACAGAAAAGCCATTTGTGCCAAACTGCTTGGTTTCCTCTTTGCCGAGCCATGATAATGTGATATCCGACAGCTGAATGTAGGCCACAACAGGCTTTTATAGTTGGAGGGCTGGAAGAGGGAGGGGGGCTGAATCCACAGTGCTGCCAGCCAAATGCATGAAAATGATGAGAGACTTTTGGGGCAAGCTGGAGACTCCTGGCCACTCCTGAGATCCAGGTTTTAGCTGCACTGTTAGCACAAGGTCAGGGCCTACTGGAGGGGAGCTTGGAGAAGGTAGAACTGCATTCACATCAGCAAGGACAACTCCCTGGCCATCAGTAGATGCTACATGAAATTACTGGCCTTTTGCTGCACAGACACCGGGATTTTTGGAGAATGTGCTGTGTCTGGTGGCCAGCTTCCCACGGAGGCAGCCACACCTTGCAAGGAACAGCACAAGAACAACCAGTTACGGCAGCCTGGTTTAGTTAACGGATTCCTCCTGCCCATTTCTCAGCTTCTGGTGATGAGGAGACGAGGGAAGGCGTGAGGGTTTGTCTGTTTTGGCTCAGATGCTGTTGCTGGAGTCTCAGTGTGGCTCAGTACACCACAAACCAACCCCGGGGCTGGCTGGCAGGAGAAAAGGTGTTGGGAATGGCAAAGGTTCATTCTGCCTTCCTGAACCACGGGGACAGTGCAAGCACCATCTTCCCCTTCAGTTGTACAGTCTGAGCCCCCAAAGTACCACAGAGACCACAAGGCGTTTACCACAAGATTCAGAGTATTAATCCCTGCATGGGTGAAGCAGCAGCAGTTTGCTTTCAGAACCTTCATGTGAAATGTAATGGGTGTTTTTAACAAGGGCTGTGCTTCCTCTCCTTTCTTTATAGTCATTTTATGTCCTAACAGGCTGCAAAACAGTTGCCTCACTCCACCCCAGATGCGGCCACATTTCTGTGGTGAGGAAAAACTCTGGCAAGTGTGCCGAAGTCGGGTGCTTTGGTTTGAAAATTATACATTGCATTAAAAACCTGTATTAAAGAATAATATGCGGTCTGCAAAAAACATTCAAATGAAACACTTCAGTGTTAGGAAGTGTCTTATTTACAGCAGTGAGAGCAGCTTTGCCCTTTTCCCTCCTCTGTCCACTGGGTAAGGAAAGAGTTTGAAATAGGGGCTCATGTCCATAAGGGTCGGAACACAAGGCATGCACATAGAGCTGAGCTTGCGAGGAATCATACATTAGGCATTTCCTAACTTAAAAGCACTTGGCTTTGCATTGTAAACAACATTCTTTTAACATAGGAAATAACATTTTTAAAAAAATAAAGAAAAGGATCTTTTAAATAAATGTCTGCAATGTAGGTTGTTGCAGCTGGACCTAAGGTATTCCTCAGCAAGGCTTGGACTGGCTTTTCCTCACTGCTTCAGAGGCTTCTGCCCAAAAAAATTGCAGGAGTAACGGTCCGGGTTGGAAGCAGAAAGCTGCTCTCCTGCAAGGAGAGAGGAGGTGTGTGTGGCTTTTGCAGCTGGACAGTGGATGCCAACCTCGTGCTCTGCACACGGGTGTCTGGGGTGGACACATCTGCACCTGGAGGGTGCCCGGGGATGGACGAGGGGGTGGGCACGGGGGGTGAGGGAAAGGGCACGCCACACTGAGCTGTGCTGAATTGCTGCTTTGGCAGACAGCACCGGGCCAGCTCTTTAGAAAGTTCACGTTCAGTTATTGTTTTGACAGGCTGCCAAAGTTTTCCTGAGGAATGCAGGCAGCAGAAGGGAAATGGTGATTTTCAAACTTTTTTTTTATAACTCAGCCAAACCAGAATGGAATTTCATGGGAAAAGTGAAAGGTACATCTCTAGCCTCGGGGCATCGTTGCTGCCAAGTTTCCGGGTCTGGCTGCAAACAGTGGAGGTGTCGGAGCATCTCCAAAGCGGTGCACCCTTGCACGCACTCACATGTGCTCACGCACACTCACACACACGCTGGAAGCATCTTCTCTAATGGTGACTGCTCCCAGAGAACTGACATTAACCCGCAGCGCTTTAAAAAGAGTATGCGTGGTGTAAAAGCAGGCGACAAAGCGGCTGATGAAAGGTTTGTGGTTTGGGAGGACATTTCGGTGCTCTCCCCACCCCAGTCCTGGCGTGCAGCCAGCCGTGGGGGCACCGCTTCTCTCCACATGCTCTTCACTGGGTCAGTCCCGGAATCACGGGGTATTTTTGCAGGTCTCCCTACCCCTAGGAAGGGCAGGAGGTTGTAGGTTCCCCTCCTCCTCCTCCTCCTCCTCCTCCTCCACAGAGGGAGAGCAGCCGGTGAGCCGGGCTCCAGCGCTGCAGCACCCCGGGGTCTGCGGGGCTGTGGAACCGGGCTGGGGAACTGCCAGTTACCTTATATTTTCCAGTACACTAATTTCTCTTGTCATTTTGCCAGTGACAAACAGAGAGAGTTAAACAGAGCAATCCATTAAAGAAGCAGCCTGACAGACCGATTGTTAAGGGTTTCAGCGATCCCCATTTACACTGGCTTGAAAAAAATTTTGCCTCGAGCAGGTCCAATTACAGCATTATCGGACCACACTCTGGTCCCTTTGTGCACTTCGCATCTCTGTCATCGTTCCAGGCCTCTCTCTATTTTGTTGCTTGGAAATGGTGAGCAAAATGGAAGGAGACTTGTAACAAATTCAGAGAAATTAGAGGGGGGATAAAAGAGAGAGAGAAAAGTTCCTTCCCTGATTCTAATGTCCTAAACCAGGACACTTTTAAAATGTAACACTGTATAGGAATTTAAAATATTTTTCACTTCCTCTATTCATTGCTTTAATGCACTGGAACTACTTGCTAAGATTTCCACCCCCCTCCCCCTTCCCTAAGGAATGTACAATAACCACTCTGTAAATTCCTCAGGTCTGATTTTAAGAGGTACTGTAGAACTTTATTCATGGAGGAAAGAAATAATCCCAATACCTTCCTGCAGTAACTCCTTTTAATAAACATGGCAGTGTATGTTTTGATCCCAGCCAGTGATGCAAGCAGCAGGAAGAGGAAATCAACAGCACCTCTAGGAAAAGCGAGGTCTCAGCCTTGCTCTGCTGACATCCCACTTGGTGACCTTCAGGCTGGATTGCCAGCATGGGTTTGAAGGTGGCACCATTCCCGGTAAGAGGAATTCTGAAAAGCCCAGAGGACTTTTCACTTCCACAAAAGCAAAGCTTGAACTCTGTAGATTTGTTATTATTATGAAAAAAACCACACACAATCGTTTCCCTACCCAAGGATGCAAAGCTGAAGGGTTTCCTAACCCTTCACCTTTGGCTGAGTGAAGCATGGTCCCCATGATGCAGCAGCCACGTGACGTGGACATTATGCCCCCAGCCTAGTGTGGCATCACCTATTTATCTTCCAGCAAAGTCTTCCACTCCTGGCCTCCCATACAATTTTACCATCCCTCTGCCAGTATTATCCTGGTGGCAGTACCCTCATAAATCCACAACATGTAAGACCCTCCTCCCTTTCCTTGCAGTGGCGATCATCGGGTTTCGAAGGGAGGGAAACTGAACAAAGCCACCCCTGGGCAATGCTGGAGGAGGCTGAGATCAACCTTCAGTCCTAATGCACCAGGGAATGCTGGCTTCCCTCTGGCCCAAAACAGAAGGAGGTTTCTCATGGCTGAGTCCCCAGTCCTGCCATGCAACTCCTTTGCCCCCGTCCCTTTCCCTGGGATTTGATAGAACTGACCTATCAATTTCTCTGTGTCCAGGGAACCTCACTGCAGCACATCCATACTTGGAGCTCTGCACAGCTGCAGGAACGGAGACTTCCCACCCCAGATTTTGGGTGGAGATGGAAAGCGGGAGAAAAACTCCCATAACAACCCAGGGAGCTCTCAGGGGTATTGAAAAGTCCTCTCATTTCTTATTAATCACTTAGGCCAAGAACTCAAGTGTCGGCAGTGTGTTGGCCAGGGTTGTTTTCCTTGCAGTTATCCACATGCAATTCATGCCTTGGAAAATGACCCATTTACCATCATGCATTGTTGCTTAGCTACACGCGCTTTCCCTCTAAGTTTTCCCAAATGGAAACATGGCTCTATTTGCTTTGGAGATCATTTTCCCTGGCTTTCTCTGCTTTACAGTAAATAAGCATAAGAAGAAGAACCTCTGAATGCTGAGTGGAGAAATAAAACAAACAATACGGTGTAGGGTGAGCATTTAAAATCCAGCATGTGAATGCAATGCCTTCCTTTTCCAGCCAAGGTGATGGGCAGGGAGGGTTTGAGCAAAGGCAGCTGGCAGGTCAGGTTCATTAAGACCTTTTTTGTCTGTCATTTGCATAAAGGTTCTTTCCCTGCTGAAGATTTCCAAACAATTTGGTTGAATAAGTCTGAGTTCCCAAGTGAATTGGAAGACAGGTAGGACTTGGGGCACTGAGAACTCTCTCTGTGTCTCTGCTGCCATGCCTGCCTTGCGGAATCCTAGGTATCCTCTAGAAACACGCAGGAAAACACCTCCCTTATACCTGCAAACCAGCACACTACTTTGTGCCACTAGGCAAGACTTTATCCATCAAACCCCAAAAGTTCTCAGGTTCACTAAGTCCTGACTACACTCTCATAGTGCACGGTGGGCACAGGCTGGCAGCTCGGCCACTGCAGCATGAAGTTCAGCTTCCCAGCACACCAGGTAAATCTTTGGGTCATTTGCTGGAATCCTGAGCCCAACCAGTGCCTATGCTGCACAGATATCTTCAAAACATGCAGCAAATCCAGGGATTTTGGAAAGCACGGCTTTACAGCCCATGCACAGAGGGACTGCATGGCACATGTTCAGCCGTGTCCCTGGGATCACTGGTCTTGCTCAGCATGTGCCTTGAGGCTGAGTTGGTGCTTGTGTCCAGGATTTCCAGATGTCCAGCAGTTCATCTGTTCCTCAAGGATCAGACAAAACTTGCAACATCTTCAGATTTTACTAAAGACAAAGCTTTTGGGTAAAAAGGCAGCCAAGTCTCTCTCACAACACATAGGTTAGTAGAGAACTCAGTGGAAAACCTTTTGTTTCCTGGTGCCATGAATGTGCTGGACATGAGCTCTTTGTGCAGAGTAGACACAGCCATCAGCTGCCAGAGCTCCCAGGAGGGGGACGCTCTGAAGGGTGAGCTCTGCCCTGCCTTCTGCTGACAAAGCATCAAATGCATATTGTCTCCGGACAGAAAAAGGGGAGAAACAAAGTAAATCATGTGATGCTGGTTAGCAGGCCAAAACACTGAACTGAGGTTTAATCCAACAGTTTCCAGGGTGCCAGAAAGTGAAGAGGGATATTGTACCTATGCAAATCCCAGCCGGTGGGTTGACACATCCCAAACACTGCTCTCAGAGTTGCCAGCACCTGAAGAAGCACCTTTACTCCCCCTCCGCTGGGAAGCTCTTATCTTGCTTTGACCAAGCGTACACAATAGAGCTTTGTTTTGGGTGATACCTCCCAGATGAACGGCCTCTTAGAAGTGCTTTGAGGAATTAAATGAGTGAAAACAGTAGGAGAGGGAGGGGAAGGGGAGAAAAACTTGCTGCTGCACTACAGAAGGCGAAGTCGGTGGATACTAAACCCACTAAATAAGGAGCTGAGATCTATGTCAGACTGAAAGAAGCAAATGTGTGACCCGGCTCCCTGCCACCAGGGACACCCCATGACAACGTCTCAATCCCAAAGCAGGAATCCACCTCACTGTCGCCTGTGTCCCTGCAGCAAGGATGGGGATGCTGTTGCTTGCAGATGCTACACAGTTCTGTGGTGCTCCAGCCCCCAGCTCCCCAACACACCAAGCTCAGGGCTCATCCTCATGGTATGGCCTCCTAGCCCCATCTCTCTGCAGTGGGTGTGTTTCAATACACTCAGCAGGTGATGGTATCAGACAGTGTGTCCTTCCCTTTGCCATTGCATTTCTGCACCTGAAGCCAAATCCTGCTTCTTACAATCCCCTCTGGTCTCCTTGGTTGATGGGAGATGCCAGGTCTTTCTTGCCCTGGGCAAAGGATCACTCTGGCTCGGTGCAGGCTGGGCACCTGCCTCAGGTCCTGGAGCTGAATCAGGCCAAGGGCAGTTTTCACTAATGGAAATCCCCCTGGTTTTATTGTCTTTGAAGCCTGGAAACACCTGCCTGTTGCGCAGGAAAACAAGGCTGGCAGGATAAGGGTCTGGCAGCACCTCCCCTTTGTTCTGTGTCCTTCCTGGGCACCCTTTGGAGCCCAACCCTGCCAGCACCCTGTGCCCCCCATGGTTGGTTAGGAGTTGGCCGTGTGAAAATCAAACATCAAAGGGCTCTTCCAGCAAGGGCTATTTCCACATCAAATGCCTACCTCCAGTCCTGAGCCATTGGGGAGAGAACTCTTCATAAAAGGAGAGGGAAGATTAATATTATTTTTCAAAAGTATAATGGGAGGTTTCCACTCCCCAAGCACTTCAGAGTTGGTTTTTGCACAAAGTCAGAATAATTTCAACCCCAAAGGAAAAAGAAAAATACATAAGAGGAGGTTAAAAATGCCTGAAAAAATAGTTGGTCTGAATAGAAATGTTCAGGTCACTATCACTTCAGGGGCTGGCAGAGGCTGCTGCTGGGAGAGCCTGACTTTCCATAGGAATGCATGTCCTCCATCCTCACTCAGAGCAGCAGGCTTGTTCTGGATGCCTGCTTGAGCACGGGGAAGCCGGGAGAGCCAAGGACGGGCTGTCAGAACTGCAGACTGGTGAGAAGAGGAAGGCGAGGACAAGGGGTAGAGAAGATGCTGGAAGCACTCTGTTGGGCAAGTGGAACAGGAAAAGCCTGCTGTGAAGTGCAGCCCTCCCTGAGACTCTCTGAGAGAAAGGCGGCACGAATCCGGCGAGCGACGGGCTGGCAGCGTGCCTGGAGCGTGGCATAGCTCTGCCTTGGAAAGGCACCTGCAGCCTCAGCATCTTCCTCTCACAAACATGCCACAGCATCACGGGAGAGCCACAGTCCTGCAGCCTGACAGCCAGTTTCTGCTCTGTGAGCATGAGCCATCGGGCCAGACGGGTGTATGAACAATTATTTGATCATTTCCACTGCAGGAACCGACTTGACAAATACCTCCGATTCACAAGCTTGCAGTCTGCTTCTGAAAAACCAGACCAGGAGCAAGCTTCCACCCTGGAAAATCCCTTGCCTGTGTCTGCTGCGCATCCTTTCCCATGCTGGGAAAGGTTGGGCCAAATGCAGGAGGCACCACGGAGCTGGCAAAGCTCCTTTGGGGCAACGTCCCCAGTTTGGTGGGTCAGGGGTAGCAGGACTTAGCCTCTGAGATGTGGTCTGTCCTTGGGTCACTTAGTGCCTTGCTTGTTTTCTGCTTCTTGGTCATTCAATAGAATGACATTTTTCTAGTGTGTACCTCACCTTCCTCTGGACTCGGGGTACAGATGTGAAGCAAAGTTGGGACAGTCCTTGCAGCCCCAAGCCTCACAGTCTCGGGTGACATGCACTCCTCAGTGATTTTCACTTAAAAGGGGGGTAGGAAGAAAATACTCGTGGATAAGGAAATGCAACATATGATCCTGATGGCTCAGGAAAACTCTGTTGGTTAAGCCAAATCTTGCCTTTTCCCAATGCTTGAAGTCACCCATCTGTGAAGAGGGCTGGAGCAGGCATCTTCCCCCTATAAATCCCACTTAAGCCCTAAAGAAAATGCTTCAGTGGTGCTTCAGGTTTATCTGCTGGCCACCACAGAGACAAAGGCTTCACACTGTCCAAAGCAAGCAGAAAAATCCCCCAGTCCCTCTGCTGGAGATTGGAACTGATGGCCAGAGGGCAATGATGGGAGAAAGCAGCAGCAAGAGGGTGGCTGGGCAGCAGTTTGTGGGACGGTGCTGGCATCACTGTGTGCCCCAAAATCCTTCCTCACCAGCTTTCCTGTGCATCGGGAGCCAAAGCAGGGGGTGATGGCAGACACTGCCTGTTTGCAGGAAGGTGGGGGAGTCCTGGGACAGTGGCTCCGCGCTGCTGCCGGGATGTGACAGGCGGCGGGTCAGTGCTGGGAAAGCCGAGGGGAGCGCTGGAGACAGGAGCCGCCTGCGGCAGGCGCCGGTGCCGGTAGGACACGGCCAGTTCGCTGCCTGCAGGGCTGCGAGTGCCCTGCCCAAAACAACTCGCTCACATTTACTGTAAGCGGCAGCCAGGCCGTCCATAGCTTGTGGTGAACATACCAGCCCAGCCTGCAGAAAGGGCTGCGGAAGCCAAGCTGGCCCCTTGCCCAGCGCGGGGAGGAGGGGAGCGTGGGGGGCTCTGCAGCCCTTCCCCGGCACGGCACCCTCAGCCCCGCAGCCTCTGCCTGCTGCAGGCCCCAGGGCCTCGTTTGGGAACACACGAGGTGGATTTTCTCTTGCCAGGTGCTTTCTGCACCCAGCGTAAGGAGGGGGTGATGCCGTGGATGGAACCCCACGTATGATTCCACAGCCGTGGCACTGGGGCAGCTGGAGGAACGCAGAGAATTCCTGGCTGTGCAGAAGCCCCCTGTAAGCGGCTCCGCAAAGGGACTCAGAGGCCGGGCTGGGTGCCGCTGGCCGGCAGCCAGCTCATCCCTGGGGCACTTGGGGCCACGGCCGAGGCGGGAAACCCCCCCCGGCCGCGCCCAGCTTCCGGCCTTTGTGAGGGAGCCGGTGGCGGGGCGGTGGCAGTGGGATGGCTGCCATCGTGTCATCCCGGCCCGGGCCGCCATGGAGGCTCGCGTGTCCCCGCAGCCCGAAGGTGCTGCCGGATGGCGGGACACCATGCAAGGTCTAGCCGAGGGGACTCGCCGTTCCCTCCCACGCAGCTGTGTTGGGAGGGAAATTTCCGATACTGCCGGCTTCCCAGAAGTCAGGGGAGGTTTCGTCCCTGGCGCTGCTGTCTCAGCTCACGCGTCTTTCCCAGCTCAGGCTGGGACCCTGGCATGCGAGGCTTAGTGCCAGCGGTGTGGGGCGAGACCGAGGGTGTGTGGACCAGGCTGTGTGGAGCCAGCCACAGAGCTCCAGCCCTTCTCCTGGCCGCTCTCCCAGTCAGACCATCTTTGCTGGTGGGTCCCCTACAGCGCCCTGTGCTGCCCAATGCCAGCCAGCTCAGTGACAACAGCATGTGCCACGTCCCCGTCCCCTTGCCCCAAAGCCTCACACCAAAATCCCCTATTGAGGCACCGCGGCCCCCGGCAGTGTTGGGGCCACTGTTCTGGGGGTGCTGTAGGGGTGTGCTGCAGGGCCAAGGACCAGGAGTTTTGTCTCTTCCCTTCCTGGCATGGATGCAAAGCATCCTGTGGGGGAATGTCCATAAAGGGAGGGATTCTGCTTGGCAGAGATCTCTGTGGCATGAGCCACAGGGCTGGTGCCATAGGTGTCCTGGGCTCTGAGGATCGATGGGCCTGGCCCTGTGCAGGCAGTGGAGAATGTGGCCGCAGCAGGGTGGGATGGAGGAGTCAGGGGACACTGGCCATGTTTCAGGTGACACTGGGTGTCGGGAGCATGACCATATCCTACAGCAGCCATCCCAACCTTCCCCAGCCACCCAGCACTGGCTATGGATAGTTTCTGTTCTTACAAGAAATCCAGCTAAAAACAAGGGACTGTTCCAACCAGGTGACTCCTCCAGAGCTTTTTCCTCTGCTCTGTGTTTAAGCAGCAGTGAGTTTTGCTCAAGAATGTCCAAATCTTTGCTCTGCATAGGCTCTGATTTTGAGCTCCCAAGGACTCAAGGGCTCCTGGCACCTTCCCATCCCCTGCCTGTCCTGACTGCAGGGCCTGTTGCCAGAAAAAAACCAGAGCCTGGGACTTAAATGTCCGGCCCAAACCTGATGTGCCTGAGAAGGAGGAGCGCTGACCCTGACCCTCCAGCACCAGCTCAGGCTTAACTCTCTCCTCTGCAGGAAGATTTGAAGCCTTCCAGTTAAATCCGGGAAGGAGTTAGCAAGTCTTTGTGGCAGGCGGATTAGAGGCAGAGGTAAATGCTCCTGCTAAGTGTAATCTGGCTGGTTAAAAGCTCAGCTCAGCCTCTATCCCAGCATTGTCCTTGCTTCTTATAAATACAATTCTGCAAACACAGACTTTTCTTATTGCCACGCAAGGGAGTGGTGAGAACCTGTTGTTCTACCCCTCTCCCCAGGATATCATTAGGATTTATTACCAACCCCCAGTGCCCTCCTTTCTTTGGGATGGGTTGGACACTGGCAGCCTCTGATCCTGCGGGTGCAGCAGGAGGGGGATTACAGCTCGTGGGGCCACAGGTCAGGGCAGGTAAAGGCAGCAAAAGCTCCTGACGCTGGGGAAATGGGACTGGGGGCAGAGCCAAAGCCCTCTTTTTCCCTACAAGCCAGGGGTTCCTCCAGTCCCATGCCCTGGGGAGCCCTCTGGATGGGATGGGGCTGGAGTTGTGAGGGGATAGGGACTGGGAGGTGAGGAGTTCTGCTCAATGTGGAGTATATAGGAACTCAAAACAGAAATGAATGATCATAACTATGTAAAAATAGTTTACACTTATTTGGTTCTCTCTGAAAACCTCTGGAGCTGGTGGCCCTAAGGGGGCACAAGAGGGTGTCAGGAGCCACTGGCCATGTGGCTGGAGCATCTGTATTCCTGCTGTCCCCTGCAGGAGACAGGACTCCCTGGGCAGTACTAGCCAAGACCCTGTGTGCCAACCCCAGGAGTTTGTGGGTGCCCTGGAGAGAGTCCCTTGCTCCCACAAATGGAGGGTGCACAGATGACCTCTTCCAGGGGATTATGGCTGAAGTGGGGGGCTTTCACGGGAAGTATGAGCAGGCAGGGATCAGGGTCTTACCAGGATTAAGGTATTTTCCATGCATTTGAACTAGTTGTCACGAACCCAGAGCTGACCCAGAGCACAGCACCTGGGGGACAGGGGAGAAGAGGAGGGAGAAGCTCATGCCCACCCCAAAACCCACCCCAGGGCTTGCAGGGAGCAGGGGCAAGTTGGTAACAGAGGCTTGGAAGCCCCCAAAGCCCCAGAGATGATCTCTGGGCCCCAATTTGCAGAGGTGAACAGGTGCTGCACAACCCCAGTGAGGTGCCTGCTGATGGAGGAGGGCTTGGGGGGCTTGAGGGGGACAGCAGCACATCCCAGGGAGACAGCAGAGCCCTGTGCCCTCTCTGGGGCCGGGACAGAGGGGTCCATTGTGGGAGACGTGAGAGCTGGGTGGCTCCAGGAGCTTGGTAACCTTAATCCTCCCTTGGATTAATGCTCAGGGGAGCTGGGGACAGTGTTTAAACCTGCCAGAGTGAGCCCTTGTGTTGAGCACAGCCCTGTAGTGGGGTCGGAGGGGGACAGAGGGCACAGGGTGAGGACAAGAAGAGATGCAGGCAGTCCTGTGGCCTGGTCTGACATGCAGCCTCAGATTCTGTGGGCATGTTCCTGGGCCCTGCCCTCCCTGGGAGCAGAGGGATGGGCAGTGTGAGGACCAGCCCTGTGACAGGGTCACTTCTGGCTACGCTGCCTGGCTCCAAGAGGCTGCTGCTGCTCTGGCTCTGCAGGGCCACTGCAGGCTGAACCCCTTGAGCCTGGACAAGGTGGAAACCATCTGCCCTTGGAAGGATACTCTTCTGGGGGAATATCTGCCTGTAATGAAGTCTCTGGGATGAAATCCCTCTCTCAGGATAAATTGGCTTCCCTGGGGCTGAGCTTTCAGCCTGGCTCAGAGGAACAGTGTGAGGATGCCAGGGATACTCAGACAGCCCACGTTCCTACCCACACAGACCCCAGACTGAGCCCAGACCCCAGCAGAGGATCCCCTAGCTTGTGGCATTAGGAGCCACCCTCCTCTGTAGCCACTGGGCGTGCTGGGGGGCTTGCAAGGCCATGCAGAGGCCAAGCAGTCCCAGTCCCAACTCTTGCCCTAAAGCACCTGGTCCCAGCCTACCAGGACCCCGCACCAGGTCCCTGCCTCCAGCCCCAGCTGAGCAGGAAATGCCACATGGGTACCCTTAGAGGAGGTTCCCACCCCTGGCAGTGTGGGTACAGCTCTCTCATAGCATCCCCTGGTCCCAGCTCTCTACCAGGCACCTGGCTTCAGCATCAAGGTGCCCCTGGACCCCAAGCACCAGTTACAACTCCTCCACCACTCCAAAGGCTTGGCCCCTCATGGGAATCCCCTGTCCTGTGCCTAGTCTGGACCATGGCTCTATGCTGCCCAAACCTGCCACCAGTCCCAGGGAGCAGCCACAGGACATTGTCACCCATCCTGATGTGGCCAGTGTCACCTTGGGTGTGTCCCTGGCAGAATGGGTCTGGCCTTGCAGGGGCTGCAGGTGCTGTGTGCCTGTCCCCTGGGGCAGTGAGGCAGGATGGGATGTACTGTCCTAAGTGGCATCTTAACTAGATCTGATCCAGTCTTGCAAAGCCACAGCGCCTTCAATTCCCTTAGCGCTCCAAATCTGCTACTGTGCATCTAAGCGGATTATTTTAAATACCCCATGATGGACTGCTCCTTTGTAATATAAACCAGCCTCATGTGTCTCATTCCCCTCCTATTTGCTGTTATTTAGCTGCAGCTGTGACAGCTAGAAGTCTCCCCAGGTCCCCCTGCTCCCTAGGAAACATCCCTTGTAGCAGCCCCTTCCCCAAATCCTCTCTCCCCTGTGCTGCTGGATCCTGGGGATGCTCCCTTCACACAGCCTTTAAGCTCTTGGGGTGAGTGATGGCTGTGGGATGTGCTGCCCCAGAGCTGCTTCATCTCTACCCAGAGCTGAGCCCTGCACCAGCATCATACCCACCTGCAGCTTGGGGCCAGGTCATGCCTCAGCTGCTTTCACCCAGAGAGGGGCCATGCAGGAGCCTTTTTGGGTAAGTTTTACCAGTGTTCAGGTTTTTGCTCAAGCTGACTGGCTCTGATACTCAGTCCTGCCATGAAGTCAGCCAAGAGAGAATATCCTGCCTCCCATTCCCACTGGAGGTGGGGTTTGGGGAGCACAGGGGCTGTCCTGGAGCCCACCCAGCCCCACTCTCAGCAACGGCAAAGAAGCTGCCACTTTTCCAAGCGCTTCCCTTTGGGGCTTGTCTGATTAATGAGGGCTTGTTATTTCCAAACTGTTTGAAATCGTGTTTATTTTATCTGCCGCTGGATTCCTCTGACTCAGGGCTCATCGTTAACTGCCAAAGATGAGTGACAGATCCCGCTAATTACAGCTAATGATGGCCTTAAAGGATCTCTGCACACACACATGTGTTTGTGTGCACACATGCCAAGGGCCATTTATAATTTAAAGTGGGGAGAGTCGTTAGCATAAACCATGCCCGGATTAATTGCAGAGAGCGGCCTCTCCAGGGAGGATGCTCACCATGAGGTTGTGGTTTCAAGCACTGGATGCTGAGGACAGCACAGGCTGCCTGGGCAATGGCAGCGTGGTCCTGAGCTGAGTGTCAGCCTCGGACACACCAAATCAAATCCATCACACAGGAAGTGTTTGGCACAGAGCAGCTGGGAGGGACCAGAGGACACCAATATGTGGCATGGACATGAGTGGCTCAAAGCCATGCAGGGCCAATGGGAACTGGTGTCCAGCCCCTGGAAGAGCTCTGTGGGGTGTTTTCCAACTCTGAGGAGGACCATGCCCAAGAGACCCAGTTCTGTCCCACTTTCTCTAGGAAAAGGCAATTGGAGGAATGGGAGAAATTTTTTATGGCTTTACTGAGGATAAAGCTGCAGGAGCACCAACCCCTTACTAGACACTAGAAACCTCACCCAGGGGGCTGGGGTCAGCAATGCCCACTGCCCTGGAAGTGCTCTCCCCTCTTCAGTTCCTGAGTAATCCAGCCCTGATGCAATGACTTTGCTTTTATGTTTTTCCCCAGGAAGAAAAGAGGGAATATGGAGACAATGAGGCTTTCTCCACCCCTGGCCTGTAAAATGCAGAATGAGAAGCAGTGGCTGCAGGATCTCATGACCACCACCTTGCCAAGGGGATGGGCAGAGTGGGCACATGCCATGGACAGGCTGACTGGGGGCTTCCACAACCTTCCACAACTTTCCACAGCAAGGTTTGTTCCAAGCCCTTCCCTAAACCAGCTCTCCACTTGCCTGGGCTGACTTTCACCCACTCCTGTAAAGAGGGCACATAGGGACAGACCCATGTGTGCCCTGACTCCATCTCCTTATCCTTCCCCTCCTTGGGGGTCCTAGTGATGCCCTTGCCCCTCTCTCTGTCCTGTCATCTCACGGAATAGGTATCCAGAAGGAAACCAAAAGCTGTTCCAGATGGCAGAAAGGCTCAACAGAGCAGAACAACTGTTCCCCAGTCCTTATATTTCTGCAAACCAAATCCACCTTTCTTGGAAAAATGTAATTCAAGCTCCTCAGTCTTCCTTGGAGCTGGTGAGCAGCAAGAGCAAAGTGCCAGCATTGGCTCCCTGGGGAGGGGAAGTACCATCCTGCAAAGTGCTTCTATATTGGTCTCTGCCATGAGCAGGTCTAAATTGGAAGTGATGGCAGCAGCAAGTGCCAGGATGCCAAGATGGACTCTGAGGCCTGCACAAAGTGATTTCAGGGGCTGGCTGTGCTTGGCCTGGGGATGCCTGCCAGCACAGGACACTGCAGTTCTAATCCCACTAAAAGCTAAGTGGAAACAACTTGGACAAAGGCTTTTGTCTTTCTTGCTGAAAAGACCAGATTCCCATCAAGACTGATGGCTTGTGATTTTGTCTAGGATCTTTTGAATTGTTCTGGTCCCCAAAACACTCAGGTTTCTCTTTCTGAAACACCCCTAATGTTCAGTTTAAGTCTCTTGCAGAAGCAGTGTCAGAAGCTGCAGAGCAGAGCTTCCTTCAGACATCTGCAGTCACTCAGTGGTAGTGGCTGTTCCTGAAACTGCCCAGGGAGGCTGTTTGGTCAGGGCCAAAGCTCTTGCTTTTGTTTTTTGCATTACCAAACTCCTGTCACTGTCCTCCAATCCCTGTTCACACAGGGGTCCTGGGGGCTTGTGCTCTCTTGACCCCATTCTCCCCCCAGCATAGTTTCCTTTGCCATAGCTCCCCACTGGTATTTTACAGAGCCTTCTCCAGGCCACCTTCCTTACAGCTTTAAACCCCACTGTAGCAGGGTCAGGAGGTTACAGGAAAGATGCTCTGGAGGAGCCACAGGCTGGGAACACAGGAGGGACTGTCATGGAAGCAGGAGCAGTGCCAGCCATGCTGGGCACCCACTTCACCATGCTCAGCACCATTTTGCCACTGACACAGAGCCTCTGGTGGCATTGGTGACCTTGGGGACATCAGTCTGTAGAGTCCATGTCTATGGTACATGGAGCTGTACAGCCCATGGGAAATGGGTAGCTTTGAGGTTCCAGAGCAACTTTGGGGTGTGCAGAGCTGAGCAGTCACTCCAAGCCCAGGTGATGTTTTTCCCTCTATGCCGTGGCCAGGGAAGTTCAGAGCCATGCGAGGTGTGGGGCACATGGCAGGGCAGGCCACCACGAGACACCACACTACAAGCTGCTTGCTCAGCAGCCTGCTGAACCCTGCCCAAATAGCCCCTGTGATCACCATCACCCAGTGAGAGCCCAATTGAAAAGAAAACTGGGAAACAGCTGAAAAAATAAAGTGTTGCCATGGCACTGTGTGTGCCAGGTCGGAAATTTGGGATGGTGCTGAAGCACAGCCTTGGATGCTCCTCCTGCCCCAGGGTATGAAGAGCCAACACAGAATGGAGAAAGAAGTGCCAGGAGCCAGAGGGAAGACACCCTCCTGATGGCACCAGGGATAGGCAGTCAGGGCTTGTGGGTCCTCCAGGTACTTGGGAAGAGCCAGGGATGCTGCAGCCACATCTGTGTGGTGTGAGGTGAAATGATCTAGCCCTTGCTCCCTCTCCTGAGATGACACTGTGCCAGGCTGCTCAGTGAGGTGCCAGCCTCTGGGTACCCCAGCCCCTTCACCACCTGCAACCCTTCCCAAATACCAGAAGTATCCAGAAGATGGAGAAATCTGCTTAACCAAAGAAAGGCCACAAGTTCCCAGAGACAGTCCCATGGGGCAGAAACTTTTTTGAGTTGAAAGATGAACAGAGATGAACTGAGCAGACACAGCTTTGCTGGGAGAACTGGAAAGTGATGCAGCCTCGAAATCAGGATCAGAGGCAATGTCTGCCTCACAGCCCTGCCAGACTGAGACTGCCAAACTCCTTGCACCTCTGCCCCATGCCTCTGGTTATCTCCAGCATCAGCTGGCCTGGGGCAGGACAGGTCTGTGCCCCTGGCCCTGCGGGCGTGGGCAGGGTGTGGGTGGAAGCAGCGGTCCCTGCCCTATGTGGCTGCCTCTGGGATTAGCTGTGCGCATTGGAGCAGCTCTAGCAGTGCCTGGGTAAGAACAGATAGACACAGATAAGGCAACCTGAATCCTGGGGAAGGCGAGCCAGCTCCATTAATCCTCGTGCATCCAGGCACTGACGAAGATGCTATCATCCCCTTTCTCTCCCCAGCAACTTATGTGTGGCTGTCAGTCCTGCCTCACACAAGGACAAAACCTGGTGCTTGCATGGGTGGCCCTTCTCTCCCAGAGCTGCTAAGTGGCTCCCATGGGGACACTGCTGGTACAGGGGGATAGCTGGTGCAGGAATGCACAACCCACACAGGGATAGAGCTGGTATAGGTGTCCACAGCCAGTATGGGACACCACAGAGGGCTATGTGTGGGGCAGGTGTGTGCAGCCAGGATGGAGACCGCCAACAGTACGAGGAACACATCCAGGATGGACCCAGCTGGCATGGGGACACATGCAGGGGGGCTCTGTAGAGCCCCGGGACACAGTGAGCAGGACAAAGGATGACCTGCAGTATCACCCACCCCTGTGATGGCTTGGGGTCATCCCCACATCCCTCCCCAGGCTCTGGCTCTCCAGCTGCAGCGAGCAGGAGGGTTCAGCACTGTGCAGGCACATGGAGGGAGGGGAGCACTGCCAAGTCCCTGCTGTGTCCCCGTCATTGTCATGCTGCAGGCTGCACGGCGTCGGGTGCAGCAGGGCACTCCCCATCCCGTTAGCGCTGGCATGAAAGTGCCGCCACTGCGGCAGCCGGGCCTGGCCATGATCTCCACTTCCAGGTAAACAGATGAAACAAGCAGCTCAAATTCCCTCCCTGCCCCGACATTCCCAGCCACACAGACCCACCATTCAGCCCTGCCACCCCGAACAAACCTGCAGTGTTTGGGAGAGGGCTCCTGCTCCCGGAGGAGGGCCGTGGGGGGGACACGCTGTGGCCGGGCAGTTGACACCTGGCCAGGCTGGAGCAGGGCCAATGGGCACAGAAAGAGGTGCTGTGTTTTTGGCGGGATCCTGCCGTGCTGGGGCAGGGGCAGAAAGGACCCCTTGTGTGCATGGGACCCAGGGATGCCCCCGTGGCTTGGCTGCAAGCAGGGTCCCATTAGGCCGTGGCAGTGGGTAACAGTGGCTTCTTGGAGTGGGAGCCCAAAGAGGTGAGGGAGTCAGAGGTAGGGATGCCCTGCTGCCATCCAAAAGATTTGCAAAAAGTCACAAAAGCAGTGGGGACGATTGACCAGGGGCACATGCAAGTGGTGGCAGAGACAGGAGCAGGAGGCAGCTTTCCCTGTGCATCACCTTGTGGTTTACAAGGATGAGAGAAGAGTGCCAGTTCCTGCCCCTTGGGTTCTTCTCCTCCCACCTCCCAACCCTCTCCCCAGATTTTCCTTGGCTGGGGGTCCATCCTGCAGCACATCCTGGGATACTCTGGCCACGGACGGGGCTCAGAGGGATGCCCATCCCTCCAGGGAGCCTGACACCGAGCTGAGCACATCCCTGCCTCACCCATGACAGTCACTGTGGGGCCAGGCTGAAAGGGAGAGGGGAAAGCGGGAGGCAGAGCCTTGATGCTCCAGCATCCCAGCTGTTCCTTCTGCTGCCTCCATCATCCAAAAGCAGTCATCAGTGCTGTTGCTGGGGACATTGTCCCCTCCTCCATGCCTGGCACCTTCCTCCCTTGCTGTCCCTGAGAAGGTGGTTTTCCTCCCCAAGGGAGTGCAGGGAAAGCATTTTCCACCGCGGCAAATGAAAATGGATTCCAATCCAATTTTACCCTAGTACCACTTCAGTGATTTTGATGGAGCTGCTCTGGATGGGTGCTGGTTGGAGCCAGAGGACAGCTGTCGTGGCTCCATAGACCAGGGGTTTCTTATCTGTGTCACCTTTGATTACTGTAATTGAAATCCTGCTCTGATCTGAGCCGTGCCCGAACGTTTGTGCTGCCTGTACGGCTCTCGGCTCGAACAGCAAAATGACGTTAATAGATTTTAAAGCCAGGCAAGGCCTGTAAGAGCATTTCTGCCTGACCTCCCGAATGGCAGCCGACAGCCACCACTTACCCCCGTCCCGCGCTCTGCTGCCGGCACAGCCCTGTCATCCCCCTGTGACTCATTTTCCCTCCTGAAAGCACAAATCCTGCCTTTCCCCAGAGCTGCTCATGTGTCTGTGTTGGGTAGCCTGCCTCCTCCCACCCCTTTGGAGCAGAGCCGGCGTGCTCTCGAGGGAGGCAGGGTCCAGGGGTGCTGGTGGGATCACGGTGGGATCAGCTTCCCTACTCCACCATGAAATTCCCCATGGGAAGCATTGCCCTTTTCTGGCATCTCCTGGCCCAAAGGGCAGCAGGGAGACCTGCTGCCAGGCAGGAAGCAGGGGATGGAAATGCCACTGCACAGTCAAAGATGCTCCTGGCTTTGGTGCCAAGCTGGGCAATCGGCTGTGGCTGGTGGTGTGGTGGGTGCTTTGTCACCCTCCTCATCTTCTTTTGTGAAGCTGCCCACGGTGTTTAGCCGGAGCTGCTGCGGCAGAAAGGGTGACGCCAGCCCAGACTGTGTGAGGGCAGGAGCCGGGAGGACACGCGCACTGGCACACACATTCCCGCAGTCTGGCTTGGCCAGCAGCCGGCACAGGGAGCGAGCCAGCCCTGACCATTGTGGGACGGCAAAGCTGGTGGCTCCCTCTGTGTTGGTGAGGTTTTGCTCAGCCAGTCTCCTCTCTGGGAGCTGCCTTCTAGAAGGCAGAGGGGTCCCAGGTTCAAAGCTCCATCCCAAGAGGATGGAATGCAAATCCCGAGGGCCAAACTCTGCCTATGCCAGACAGTCACCCTGAACCCCCAGGTTTTTCACGCTGGCAGCTTTCTTTCATGAGCACACAGCTGAGAGCCAGTCAGCTCTCTGTGTGCTGACACAGCAACCTGGGCTGGCACCAATCTGACAGAGCCATCCCAAAACTTCATGTGCTGGCCAAAGGGAAAGCAGGCTGGCCAGACAGCAGGGCACTCCAGCACCCCACCACGGCACACGCTCTCCCCCTGGATCCTGGCTGGCCGAGCAGCAGCGTTTCCTCTCACGCTGGTGGGTCATGGGCCGGCAGAACACACAATGCTTGGGGTTATCCAGGCCTTATCAGCTCTGGCCACACAGTGCAGGCAGGAAAAGGGTTTCAATCCCAGCCGAGCCCTGTTTCCGTCAGGAGCCATTCCCTCTGTCATGGAGGAGGGCTGGACGGTGCTGTGCTTTTGATACGGGGACTAGAGAAGCTGGGCTGTGGGGAGAGCAGGACCACAGGGCTCTCATGCTGTACCCCAAAAGCATTGTCAGGCTCTCTCCTTTGTGCTGGGAAAGCTGCCTGTCTGTGAGCAATGCAGCTGTTCCTGCCCCAGCTTTACACAGCAGAGCTGGTGAGTCCCAGGAAAGGGGACATTAGGGCATGCAGCAGAGGTCTGAGCTGGCTGAGACATCCTTTCCTGGGGGTCACTGCTCCCCATCCCAGGGAGGCATTCCAGAGCTCTGACATGCCAGGAAAACGCCTGCTCAGAGCTGTACAGGCAATCTGAGAAATTCCACAGCAAAGGTCACCAATGCCAGCCACAGGGGGGAAACTGAGGCATGAAGATAACATCCTTCCCAGGGCTGCTCCAGCCTCTTAAAGCTGACTGGAGGAAGAGGACTGCGGCGCAGGATCTTTCCTAGTTCCTCAATCCAAAGCCCCAGGATCAGGGAATGCCTGGTCCCTGTGCTCCAAACCCTGCAGCAGCACACACGGGGTGGAAAGGGGAGCTGGTGGAGGCACTGGCAAAGGCTGGGCTTGCTGAGATCCCCTCCCGTTCCATGATTAATTGAACACGGGCTAAAATTAGCAGTGGAGGCAGCACCCCTGGGGTCTCCCAGCAGCATCCCACTGCCCGCCGGCTGCCTGCAAGTGGGTCAGGCAGCAGCTCCCTCCCAGCTGGGCACCCCGGGTGCTTGGGGGACCCCCGTGCTCTGCTGAAAGTGGGAGCATCGTTCCTGGCTCCATGGCCCAGCTCTGCTCCTCTCCGCCCCCGCTGCCGCCCTTCTCGGAGGCTTTTCCCTCTCTGGATTCAGCGGGCAGGGCTGCGTTATGAGGAGCAGCTGGGAAGGCACAAGGCTGCCTTTTGGGATGGCAGGAGTGTGGATCCCCGTCATGTTCCTCCCCATGCCTTCAGGGATCTGTTATTTTTAGCCACTCTCCCTACCTCATGTTGCTAGCTCGGCTCTGGCTCTTTTTCCTCCCCTTCCCCAGCGTTAATTTGTTTTCTCTGTATTCTTTGCAGATTCGGGGAGGCAGAACGAGGTGTTTTGGCACAGGGGACCACTCAGCCATGGCTTCTTCATGCTGCTCTCCACCCAGGGTTTTGGTTGGGTTTTCTCCTGCCTATTTTTAACCCATACCAGCAGCTCTGAGGGGATGAAACACCGAGGGGTAATGCAAATTGGAGGTTCCCTGTGCCCGATGTGCCAGGCCAGGTGGGAGGATGCTCATGGTTGTGCAGGGATGCTCCCGGGGAGGGAGGGCAGCACCTGGACACAGCCCCCAGCTTCACCCTCTGTGCTGGATTACAAACAATGCCTCCTGCTCCCTCCTGACCCCCTGCACATCTGAGTCTCCAACCTCCCCCATGCCACATCAGCTGGGGAGAGCGGGGAGGCTGGGCTTTTCCCTTGGATCCAGAAGAAAGCAAACAGGGAAAAAGTTAATTAAAAACTTCAAAGCCAGATCCTTCTAATTTGCCTTAGCACGGCAGTCCTGCTCAGCATCAATGCTGTCCCAGAGGTGCCTGCACGGGGCTTGGGCTGGGAAGTGCCCAGAGTGTCACATCACAGGATGTTCACGGGATTGTCACCCACCACTGCCACCACTGCAGCCCTGCTGAGCACTGGGGATGGGGTGCCACAGAGCTAAGCTCGGGGCTGGGCACCTGGGCACCAACCTTCCCAGGGACTGGAAGCCCCTGGAAGCCACTGGAAGGGTGATTCTATGGGGAGGCTGTTCCTCGGTTTCCCCATGGTGCATGGCTGCCAAACCTGCTTCTTGGGAAGATGCTTTCGAGGCACCTGGGGTGGTGCTGATCCCCATATCCTGGCATGATGCCACTGCCCCACGTGAAGCAGGGCAGGGCTGGGGCTCCTGGGGGGAAGCAGGGGGTGTCTGCCTCAGCAGGGTCCAGCAAAACAGTGGCCCTTGACCTAGGGTGAGGAGGGGATCCTGTCACCACCGGTCCTGACCCTTCCAGCCACTGCTCTGGAGGAGGTAGGGAACATCTTCCTTGCCCAGTTCTCACTCCTTTCTCCAAAAGGAGCCAAAAATCCTCTTGTTTTTTCCAGAAGGCTACGTCACAGGACAGCGATGCTCCTGCCCAAGCGCTCTGCCGCCTCGCTCTGCCTCCTGCCCCCGCTTTCGGGTTTTTTTGGTGGTGGGTTGAGGGGTTTTTTTCAGAACTTTTGGCTGCATGGTGAGTAAAGGCATCCTGCTGTCTGAGGGCTAACGGCTTGTTGGAGAGATAATAAAGCAAAGGGGAGTAAATTAAAGTGACTATAAATAGCACCAGGAGAGGAAAAGGAGATGAAGTCATCTTCCTTCAGCTGAGCTGGTATTTGCATCACTCCTTCCCTTTGCCTTCCCCTGCCCCCTCACCCTGCTCGGGAAACAGTCCTTCCCAGACACTGGGATCCTGCTGTGAGCTCTGTGTGCCCCCCTGGGCCCCAAAGGGCTGAGAAATGTCCCCCTGGGGTGTCTGCCCAGTGCTGGGGACTCGCTGGAGAGCACAGAGAGGTGGCCTGAATGCAGTCGTTTGTCCCCAGGCTCCATGGCAGCTTCCCCATGGATTGTGGCATTGCCCTATGCAAACCAGAGCATGGCCCTCTGCAAACCAGTGCCTCCAGCATGACCCCAGCGCTGTATCCTAGGAATAGCTTTCAGGAGCCATCACAAACCCATTTTCTCCTTTGTAGCTCATAAAACGGGCAGCTAAAGAGACCCCCAGGAGCAGCGCCTGGGGGAAGGGACACTGCAAACCCAACAACAGCAAGTTCACCCAGAGAAGCCCCTCCAGGAACCAAATTCCCTAATTTACTTTTTTTTTTTCTGTAAGATTTTAACATCCAAGACTCAAACCCTCCCCTATCAGTCCCAGGACACATGGGAGAGGAAGGATCCTGGCCCTGCAGGAGCCTCCCTAGAATCAGCAGACAGCTTCAGATGTCTCCCCAAACCTCTCCCTGCCAAGGAGGCCGCTGTCCCTGCAGCCCCAAGCAGCCCCAAGCCCCCCAGCTGCCCCCTCACATGAGGTATATTTACATGAGTCAGAATGAGGTCACACCACGGTTTCCTTATGTCAGCTACCGACTCCTATTCCTGTGCTATGCACACACACCCGGCGTGTTATTGCAGGGTATTTATAGCTATTTTACATGTATAATTATAAAACCACAACTCCACACACACACAAAAATAATCCCGGTGCCGGGATGCAGGGGAGTGGGGCCAGGCTGATGGGAGCAGGAGCAGGACATGGACCACACTGCTAATAATAATTCTTTGCACTTTATATATAGCCCCTTTCATCCACAGCTCTCAAAATCGCTTTGCAGGCATTTAATTAAGCTTCCCAACATCCTAATGTGATGACAGCCAAGTAATAATATCCTCGCTTTTAGGTACAAAGAGAGGGGAGGTGGCAGGACTTGCCTGAAGTCCCACAGCGAGTCCAGGTGTCCTGTGTCCTGCCCCACACTTGTGGGATGACCACAGGGGAGATTTTGACTCAGAAAGGGAATGAGGACCTCAAGATCCTGCCCAACCCCTCTCCTCAGTTTGGGGTGGTGACAGCCGATGACACTACGAAGTCTGGGGATGGCAGCAGTGACCCCAGGGACTGCTGGGCTGCAGCTGCCCATCAGCTGGATCAGCAGGTGGAAGAGACAGATGCATCCTGACAAACTCATGGGTGTGAGCTTGGGGGAGAGCAATAAATGAGATGACAGGTCTGAAAGGGGTGATTTATGAGGAATATTAAGAGTCGTAATCCAGCCTGGCCTGGCCATCCCCCAGGGAGGCAGGGTGGTGACAAGGACCCAGAGACATCACAAACCAACAGGATTCACTGGGGCCAGCGCCAACATATCTCCAAGCAGGAGGGCTGGAAGCAATTGTGCCTCTCAGGCATCCAGGCAGCTCAGCGTGGGGGAATAGATGGGTCTCAGTGACAGCCTGGAGATGGGATCCCACAAGAATGGGTCTCTGTGGTCCTCAAGGTCTGAGGTTTGTGCTCCCCTGAGCACCCTCTCTCCCTCCCATGTACATCCCTACTTGGATGGAGCAGTTGCTCCCATCCTTGGAGTGCTGCAGGGGGCACAGGGAGCATGGGCTTCAGTTTTGGACACTGATGGGATCACGAGCTGCCACCCAGAAAGAGGGACACAGCAAGAGAAGGTGGCCAGCAGAGCAAAAGAGTGAGGAGGTGCTGGAAACAAACACCAGTGTTGGCAATGAAAGGGTCAGGACTGCAGCCCCGGGGGTGAGGCTCGTTAACATCTGCAGAAAGAGCCACTCTCCTGACTGCTGTCCATGCATGGAGAGGAGCGGGTAAGTGCCTCTCCTCATCCCCACCCTGGAGATGCCCTGTGGGGGAAGCAGCAATGGATGCAGCGTGATTCTGCACACATGGGGACTAAATGCAAGTCAAAAATCATAAACCCTGATTGGATCCTGTAGCAAGTACCATCCTGCCATTTTATGGTCATGCTGCTATTTTTTTTCCTCACAGATTATATCCAGATCCCTGCTCTCTGAAACAAGCTGCACACGAGCCCCCCACGAGGAGCCCCCAGCTCACACCAAGCCCCCAAGACAGGGGAGCAGACTCTGTTTGCATCACAAACCCAGGGACCAGAGAGCAGTGACAGAGACGTGAAGGCAGAAGACAGCAGCAAACCTTCCAAGGGGCTGCAAAGAAATGCCCCCAGAAGAAATGTCTCTGAGGGGAAAGGAGAGAGGGAAATGGGAAGCCAGCACAGCCTGGGCACTGCCACAGGGACAGAAGCACCTTCTCATCACTGCACTGCCCCATGACTTGCTGCTGTCACTGCTCTGAATGCCACAGCCACTGTCCCCCTCCGCCACCAGCCAGACTTACCAGGAGCTGCCGGCAGCTCTGCCACCTCACTGGCCATGATGAAGGACTCGAGGATCCTTGCACGGAGCTCAGGACCTGCCTCGGTGCTGAGAGGAGAAGGAGAGGTGTGTGAGCAGCAGCTCCACCTCCCTGGACACCCCCTGCTCCCTGGAACAGCAGCCAGCTACCCCAGTGGATCTGCTGGGGACTGAGGCAGTGCTCTGAACCCCAGTGTTGTGTGTGCATCGTGCCTGCTCACTTTGGGAAGGGGTGTGATGTCTGAGCACCACAGCTGGAATGGCAGCTTCCAGATCTGGCCTCCCCCTTTGGAGAACGCTGGGCCTGGGCACCGGTGGGCTGTCATACAGCAAAACCAGCTTGTCCATGGGCACCCTGCTCTCACCCACCCTGTGCCAGGCATGGCAGGGGACCTCACCTGGCTGCTCCGGGGCGCAGCAGCAGCTCCCCAAAGAGCTCCCCGAGGAGCCGGGGCGAGAGGCGGCTGCGGTGGCTGCCCTGGCAGAGGTGGCAGAAGTGGCGGGCGAGCTGGCGCAGGAGCAGTGCCTGTGGCTGTGGCAGGGCTGGGGGGGCCAGCAGGGCTCTGGCTCGCTGGCCACACTCCTCCAGGCCTGGGGTCTCTGTAGCAGAGGGGACACGGGAAAAAAAATGGTTAGTTGGGAGGGTCAGGGACATCCCCATGGCTCTCATGGGAGCCCAGCACTTACCAGCACACAGGGCATGAGCTGTGGTAGTTCTTTACTCCCCCTAGAGACCCAAAAAACCTGACCTCAACCTCTCCCACCACTATTTCTTAACAGCCCATCCCTTCCCAGAAAGGCCTTGGGACTCATGGATATCCCAGGGTCTGCAGAGATGATTTCTTCAGGGTCTTGGCCACTTCTTTCTGGGGTTTGCCTGCCCCACACCACCCCAGATCAGGTTGTCAGGTGCCTTTAGCACACTCCCCCTGTCAGCACATCCAGGGAGGGAGCTCAGAGGGCTGAGCTGCTCACCTGGTAGGGGCTGCACCTTAAAATCCCTCACTGCTGTTCGAATGGAGAACATTCCATGGTGCACAGCAAACCATAGTAAAGGCAGAACAAAGCAGAGGTGGAAAATGGGCACCAGCTTGAAGATCTGATGAATTTAAAGGCTCAGCTCTCCCCTGCAGAAGCAACGAGCTGGGAGGGAAAAGGGTTTTTAGGAAGAAAAACTAATGTGCACTTGTGCTGCAGGTGGGGACAAGGCTCCTGCAGCCCCCTGCATCCTTGTCTCACTCCCCATGAAACACAGCACAGGGAGAGCTGACTGGGGTGCAGCTGCTTCCAGTGATACTGGAATTGCCCATATGAATAAAACCAGGCACTTAATGGCATTGCACATCACAGAGGGGCTGCCAAAACCACTGTGCCCTGAGCAGCCCACAGCCCACGAGTTCCCACCATGTCCCCGGTGCCCTCTGGCAGCTTTGGCCGGGGCTCCCTGGTCTTGTGAGCTGTGAGCTCAGCGCCCTGGGACTGCCATGCTGCCTCAGGCACAGGAAACAGCCACTCTCCAGCCATCCTCCATTCCTGCCTCTTCCCAGCCCTTTTATCTGCTGGGGACAGGGCAGTCCCCAGGGCTGGGTTGCTCTCAGCAGCCTTCAAAGCCGGGCTCGGCCGGGGGCTGACTCAGCTCCCCGCGGCTCTTTGCACCAGGACTGGGGCTTGGCCAATGCCCAGCCAGCTCCTGACATCCATCCTTGGAGCAGGGTGCACCAGGGCCGGGGGGGGGCAGGGGTCTGGGATCCCCTCAAAGCGGGTCTGCAGCCCAGCCCTGTTGGTGATGGTGAGCCCTTGTATCCAACAAACTGCTCCCAAGGGATGTTTAGCTTTGCTCCAGGGCCTCCCCTGCCGCAATTCCCGCTTTTCTTGCACCTTTTTGCACCTAGAGGATCCTGCAGGAGAAGGCTCGCAGCCGATGGGGGAATTTGAGGATGTTTTTCCCTTTCTTTTGAAGGTGGTCAGCTTCTGCTTTCCCAGCTCTCAGCCTCAAGCAGGGCAGAGGAGCCTTGCAGGGCGGGCTGCCAAAACCCAGCACCGTCTCCTCAAAGACTTATATTTTAATTTTTTCTTTTAAGCCCCAGAGAAATCCTCTTCCCATTGGTTTCTCCACCGTTCTGCCCCCTCCTCCTCCTGCCCCTGTTGTGCCAGGAGCAGAGCCCGCTGCAGCACAGGCTGCAGGGAAAGGCGCTTCCCTTTGAAGTTGCTTAACGAGGCAACCCAGCTAATTGCTTCCTAATTGCGTTTTTATCCTTGGAAGGGAGGCAGCCTTTGATTTCTCCTCTGACGGGTGAGGGGAAGGCAGCTTCTCTGTGCCACCAGCCCCAGGGGTATTTCTTCTGGCTCAGTGTCTCAGCGCAGGGCAGGGAGGATGGGGTGTGAGTTATCCCTCACCTTCTCCCTGTGTCCCTTCTGCCTCGCTGCAGGCCACAAAGAGCCCGTGGCATTTTCCCATCAGGACTTGGTAGGAAAAGGCCACACTGGTCCAGGCACGGGTGATCTTTTAGTGCCTCTTAAGGCAGCCAAGGATATGATCTGACCAAGCACTAATCTGGCTTAGGATGGGGAGGTGATGCTCAGGGATGGAGGGTACTGCAGCAGCTGGCAGCGAGATGAGAGCTGCTGTGGAAGGGGAAGAAATCCTGGTTTCACAAGCAGCAAGGGGTTCAGGTCCTGTCCAACACAGGGCAAGGGTTTCCTGTGTGCCTGGTGATGCCCACAGGCCCTCAGGCTGGGAGGGGTTGAGTGGCTCTGTGAGGACTCACTTGAAATGGGTTTTGGTCCAGCCTCACTATTGGGATGGACCATGGGCTCTGCTGACCTGGGTATGAGCCCTGCTCTGTTTATTTGACAAGAAATCAAATAAAACCAAAACCTTGATGGTCTCATACATTTGCACAGAGCCTCAAAAGCTTGCAGGGATCTAAAGCCACTTCCTAATGGCACTAGGCTGAAAAAGCTGAGAATTTTTTGTGCCCATATAAAGACAGAAGTTAATGAGATTACAGGAAAAAATTCCCAGGCAGCAGAGCCAAAATATTATAATAACACTTTCTTCTGGGGCCAGCATCACCCAGCCTTGGCAGCTGCCTGTCCTGGCAGGCAGCACCTCCTCCTCCAGGCACTGCAGAGGGAGAAGACCACGCTGTGGTGGGGGCAAAGCAGCCCCCTGGATCTCCCTTCTTTCCCAGAACATCTCCCAAATGCTGCTGTGCTGCTCCAGTTCAGGTGATGTTCCCAATGGCCCTTCTTAGAATCTGCCCTTAGTGCAGCACTGGGCAGGGGATGGGGTCAGAGCCACCCTGGAGATGCTGAGAAGCCTTTCTGGGGGCTTCCCAAAGTTTGTCCAGCCCCACAGAGGTCCCAGGTGTGGGGGAGCCCACGTGTGCTTACCTTGAGCCATGTGGACCAAGTCGGTGTAGAGAGCTGGAGGGATGAGGGGCGTGGGGAGCTCCTGCAGGTACCACTTCAGGGCATCTGCCAGTGTCTGGGCCTCGTACAGATCCATGTCCACAGCTGAGGCATCTGCAGGGAGACAGACACAGGCAACCCTGAGGCCATGGTTCTTCCCCTCTGGCACAGAGCTCGGAGCTCTTCCATCCCTCTGGGCCTTCCTGCAGACATGGGGGCTGATTTCTTTGCCCGTTCCTCCATCTCCCCAGTGGGGCAGTGCATGATTTCACTGCCACCACTCCCCCAGCAAATATTCCTATCCCAATTTCCACTGACCCCGAGTTCCACGTGCCCAAGGAGAGCACGAGGCAGCTTCTCTGCTCTGAGTAAACTCCACATCCAGTGCATGGGACAGGGAGCCCCACCATTCCACTGGGGTCCCACTGCAGGGTAGGACCCATGGGAAGAACTGAGCAACTGCCCCAGGAACCTTCCAGCTTTCAGGGCCAGGTGCCATGTGCCAACCCCAGCCCAGAAGGAACTGCTTGGAGAATGCATCCATGGAATGGGGTTATGGTTCCCAGGCACTTCAAGTTGCTAAAGGCCCATGTGACCCCCAGTAATCCCAGAATGCTGTGAGTGTGCCCCAATTGGCATCACTTCTCCCAGCCCTGAAAGGTGGCTGCCCTGGGGAGGTGGTGAAGGATGCTCCAGGAATGGGGAAAGCACACAGGAGGCCACACAGCCTGGGCTTAGGGGTCCTGGGCTCAGCACAGAGGCAGTGCTGGGAGCAGAGATGTCCCAAGGCCTGTCAGGAGCCAGAGGGTGTGATGTGTCTGTCTGAGCCCCATGGCCAGGCCAGCACAGGGACATTACTTCACCATGGTCCAGGGGGAAGAAGCCTTTCAGCATCCTTTGCTATTGCCTCATGTGTTTGTCTTGGAGGTCTCCCATCCTGGCTGGACTGGGTGGTGGCTGTCTGGAGGGTGATAGTGCCTTTTGCAAAGATCTGAAGGTTTCAAAATCTGGCTTTGGTTCGAACTGGACCCAAATGCAATATTTTGAAATTCTTCTTCTTGGAGAATTTGGAGGGTGAGGGGTATGGGAGGTTGGGAATAATAAAAAATATTAACATATTTGAGATGGTTTGTAATGGTTGATTTAAAAAAAGAAAATTAAATTTGTCGTTTTCTTAAAGATGCTGTGTCAGGCCTCAAATGGCCTGGAATGAGAGAAGACTGTGGGCTTGCCCTGCTCTGAGCCCCCTTCCACTCTGCTCACTGGGTCTTTACCCCCCCGTGCAGCTTCACTGAAATTGGAGCCATTTTGGGAGATGCTCCATCTCCCAGCCCAGCATCTTCCAGCAGAAAAGGTTGTGAGCCTCCAGCCACTCTAGCTGTGCTTCCTTCTGGAGCAATAAACCCAAAAGAGGGGAGAAATGCTCTTTCCTAGGCTTTGGAGGCACACATTCAGCAGGGCTGGGATGGGAACAGCTGGGAAAAGCTGTTTTTGAGCACCTTGACCTTGATCTCCTCTCGTTGGAGTGTCCCTGCCGTGGAGCAGGCAGCCTGGGAGCCTGCCTGCCTGCGTGGGAACACCGAGCTGCAGTGGGTCCCTTATGGCCAGTGCCTTCCATTTGGCTCCCAGACGAGGGAAAACAGATTGGCCAATGCCTGAGGGGAAGCCTTTAACCCAGCCAGGGGAGACGCTACCTCATTGTCAGGGGCAAGCACCCGGCGCTGGGAGCTGTGTCCCGGGGCAGTGTGGGGACAGCCAGGACAGATGCCACCACGCTGGGGCAGGCAGCCATCCAGCGTGGCCAAATGTGGCTCAGGGCAAATGGGGTGCTGCCCTTCTGGTACCCCACAAAGTCACGGCATTGTCCCATGGACCGCTCTGCCCTTGGCGTCCTCGAGGTGGGCAGGGCTGTGCCAGCTGCACCCTGGCCCCGTTCTGGTCCGTGTTCATGCTCCCGTCTCCCAGCCACACTTCTGGACCTTCTTGGCTGGCCAGAAGGGTTATTTCTGCCAGGCTTTGTGGGGGCATGACAGTCAGTTCCCCATTTTTGGTAGCACGTGCCCTGGAGCTGTGAGCTGGCAGCTTGTCTCGAGCTGGGCAGGTGGAGGAGAGTGGGGTCAGGGATCCCACAAGATGCTCCAACACCTGTTTTTGGCTGAATGCTCCCAGTGCATGGCTAAAACCCAGGGATGCTGCTGGGGGGTCCCAGGGTCTCATTGCACTGCAGAGAGCTTTTCCCGTCAGTGGAATGCACCGAGCAAACCCCGGAGCCCTTCCCACCCGCCACGAGGGTTTCTGCAGGGACCTGTCACTCGCCTTTAGGATGCTGTCACGGATCGAGGAGAGCAGCCACAAGCTGTTCCTGCGCAGGGAAGGGGCCGCTGCCGGGCGCTGGCCCCAGGCGATCAGCCCCGGGCTCCACCGTGGCCTAATTAGCTTGTTTGCCTCGTTAGGCATGAGCCTGGGGGGTGTTCAAAGGGAAGGCTCAGCCGGTTTCAAAGCGAGATTCAAAAACATCTTTACACCCAGAGAGAGGCGTGATGGGGAGGCCGGGGGGATTCACACCGCGCTGGCAGAGGCTGATTGCTGACGGCACCGTTCTCCGCGGCGCTTCGACTAGAAGTAACCATTGGCCTGTTTTCCCCATCCTCCTGGAAATGCAGGGGCATCCTCCTGCCCCAGGAGAAGCTCTCCTCCTGCCCAGGAGCTGCCTGGTGAGCTGGGCTCCCCATCAGGCTGAGAGCACAGCGGGGGATGCTCCGAGCTGTTCCCCAGCACCGGCTGTGCCCCGGCAGCTCGGGGAGGCTCAGCCGACAGCTGGGGAAGGGTTAACCCCGGAGCCTTCCCAGACAATTACCACCGGCCTGACCCCACGGATGCTGCTCTCTTCTTATCTGAGGGAAATGATAACCAGCTATAAGAAGTTAATGAAGCTGCAGGATGAGTCAATGCTCTCCTGCTGCTCTCCAGATGTTCCCATCCTTTCCCCAGGGGAATGATGGAGGAATGACGGAGGGATTCCATCTGCCTGCCATAAATAGAAGGAAAACACCCCAAAACCCCAAGCTCGACCCCATACCAACCCCCTCCAACACACAACCTGCTGGCAGAGCAAGCATCTGGGGAGCAGTGGTGAGCATGCCTTGCCCATGAGGGGTGAAAAGCGGGAATAAATTTTGGACTGGGGACAGGGTGCGTGGGATGACCACTGGCCCAGAGGGAAGGACTACCAGCCTCCTCCCACTGGAATTCCAGACCCCACATCCCAGCGGAGGCAGAAAGGTGCTGGAGCTTTGGGCTGAGTCAGGCTGGGCAGGAAACTCCAGGACCTCTCCCGCAGCTGCAGCCGGCCGGGAGGCGTGAGTAAGCCCCGAGTTTCGGTAACCGAGGAGGATTTTCAGCCACGAGGGGTTGTGGGGGAGGTGGGGGCTGTTTTGAAGGAGAGGCTTGAGCGGGTCCTGGTATCCAGCTGTCCCCTGCACGTGGCCACAGGTGAGGGCTGCTCCCACAGCCCTGAGCAGCTCGTGGGTGACAGGGTGCAGACCCTGCCCAGCCCCCAGGGCCCCTCTCCCGGCTGGGAGTCCAGCAGGCTGAGCTGGACCTTGGCCACCTTGGCCACCAAGCGCTGCTGCAGTGAGATGCTCTCAGGTGCGTGGTCCCTGTGACAGAGGGGCACCCAAACCACCCTGGGGCTGTCTGAAATACCGGCCTGGGAGTTTCCCTACCCCTTCCAGGCCTTTTAAGTTTAGTTGTCAGTGGGTGCTAGAGAGATGTCCTTGCTGTCCCCTTGTGGGGGCTGTACTTTCCCTTCCACACGGATGCTGACCAGGCACTCGAGCTCCTGGGCATCTCACAGTGAGGGTTTACTGGGAAACTGTGCACCAAATCAGGGAATATTTCCCAGCTTTGACTCAGCATCATTGTAACATCTCCCAGCCAGCCTGCTGGTACCTTGTGCTGGGGATTTGGCAGCTGCCAGGACACCCCCTGCCCATGCACAGGAGCTCCTGCCAGCTCCAAACACTCTCCCAGCTGGGTTTCACCCTACCGTACCCTTGGCTTGCACTCAGCCAGGGTAGGGGTGCTGGGATCCCCTTTGAGGGTGCCCACTGGGACTGCCTTCCCCCACCTCACCTTCCCTAAGGCAATCCCCTTCCTCAGTTTTCCCAGCAGCTATGGGAGGGGATGGCAAAAACTCACCCCCAGTTCTCCCTGATGGGTCTGGCAGGGATGTCTCTGCTGCTGCCGTTTATTTACCCTTCTTTCATCACCACCAAATATAAGAGATGAGCTCATGCCTCTCGCCAGGCTCTGACGACACGGGGTTTATTTCCACTGCAGGTATAAATAAAAAGCAGTGCCGCAGGCACCGGGGCGCCTCACGCTCGGGAGGAAAGTCATCCTGGTGGAATGAGCTTGGCCAGGGGAAACCAGAGCCCTCGGGGGCCTCCGATCCCCCGTGGCATCCCAGGGATGAGGATGGGGACGCGCTCCCTCCCCGTGCATCCACACCGCGGTGATGGGGGCAGCGGCGCGGGGCCCCCCAAGCCGCTCCTCGCTCCCCGAGCCTTTCTGCCTAGCAGCAGCTCCTGGCAGCCCCGGCGAAGCCCCGGGACCCACGGTGTCTGGCTAATCCCCACCGAGACCTGACCTAATTCCCGGGCACGTGAGCGTGTCTCCAGGCAGAGCCGCGCATGGGAGCGCGCAGCGGAGGCAGCGCCGCGCCCGGCACGCCCGGAGACACCGGCTCCAATCGGCCGCGCTCCGCCGCCGCCTTCTCCCCGGCACCCGAGCCCGGCCCTGACAACAGCGGAGCCTCTTCCCATTGCTGCGCTTGTATCTGGGCAAGGGGCTCCGTGTTTACGTCTGCGGCTGGACTCCAGAGCTCCGCTCAGAGCGGGGGTTATCCAAAGCGCGGGGGAGGTTTCGGTGCTTTGCAGCCATCCCGGAGGGTTCAGTCCCGCCTGAGCCATGGGGAGCACCCGCGGACCTCTGGGGTGAGGTCTCTGTGCACTGTCCCCCGCCAGGGAGGAGGGATAAGGACGCAGACCTTCCCTGCTCAGCGGTAGCAAAGCGCTGCCCGGACATTACACGCAGGACTTTGCAGCCATTCCCAAGCCAAACCTCCCCCAGCTTGGGTCCCTCGGGTCTGAAGGGCTCCGGCACCCACCAGCTCACCCACAGCTCTGCTGCTATCACCCAAAGAATGTCCCAGGTTTCCAGCAGCAGCCGTGAGAAGGCTGCCTGCCACGTCCCAGGCGGAGAGGAGCGTGGACAGAACCCTGGGCAAGCCTGGGGGGAGAAGACATCAGGTCCGGGCACTGAAGGGGCTCCTACACCTCATGTCCCCAGGCACCGAGTACTTAGCGGGTGATTTGCCCCATCCGCCGTGCTCCAGACAGCCCCCGAGCTGCACACAGGGGACAGCAGGAGTGCTGGGAGCTGGAGACTCCTGGGGTCAGCGTGTGGCCCCGCACCACAGGAATACCCCGGGGCGTGAAAGAGCTCCCATCCAGGCTCTGCAGGGAGTGTTGGGGGCAGCAGGGTGAAACTCTGCTTTATTCCTCTTTTTCAGCCCATACTCTTTTCCTGACACTGCAGCAGGGCTCCTGGCTGGCTGATCACCTCCCACCCTTTGGTGAGCTCCCCCCAGCCCCCGTGAAGCTGCAGCTTTTCTTCAAGTCCCGTTTTGGGGCCACCATGTGACTCTGATTCTCAAGTCCAGTGATGCTGCATGCCTCCCTCGCCTCTCTCAATTGTTCTTGCACCATCCATCATGGAAATACCAATTTTGGTGCAACAGTCAGATGCCACTGATCTGCAGAATGTCACAGTGCCAGGATGGGGACAGGCTCAGCTCAGACTGTAGAGCCATGTGGAGCCACTCTGTCCAATGCTGCCGTGAGGATGGGAAACCTTCATCCCAAACCTGGCTGATGTTCAGCTCAGGGACTGCCCACAGGGAAGATCCCCCACGGTAAGGGCTCTAAAAGGGCCAGGGGTGGGGAAAGGGTTCAATCAGCACAACTCAGATCTGTGCCTGCACTGCCAGCCCTGGGAACTCAATGTCCATGGGCTGCTAGGGACAGCCAGGAGCTGGCTTGCACAGCTCCTTGTCTCCCAGGGTCCTCCTCTTTCTTCCCACTGGAAGTTCAGAGCTCTTTCAGCACAGAAAACAAGCTGAGTTCTCCAACACATCATGATATAGGGGTTAGAAAACCAACATCTGAACTTTCCCAGCTCTTGCTCCTTTTTCCTTGCCACTCTCTAGCAGTTTTCCTGCCACCACTGCCAAACACCAGTGGGATTTGGGTATTCTCAGGGAAGCTGAAACCCTCGGTGGGTATTTGGTTTTCCCCCCAGCCAAGATATGGTTTGGTTCCAGCAGCCACCAACCCTGGCTCTGATTTCTCCCCATTCCCCAAGATGAAGCTTGGCCTTTGCAGGCAGGCTGCTGGCAGAGATGGGAGGCTGGAGGGGCAAACCACGAGCATAGGAGGAAGGGAAATGTGACTCTGTCTTCTCACCCACGGGGCAAGCAAACTCCAATATTCCAGCAGGGCTGTTCTACTCCACCGAATGCAGTGAGAGGGCTTGTATGGCAGACAAAACAGAAAAGCTCTCCTGCCCTCCCCAGCCCAGTGTGGGCTCCAGCAGGGTCCTGGGGAAGCACCACTGGGTCTGTGCTCTGCAGGAGGTTGCAATAGGAGCAGGCTGCCAGGCTTGGCCTCTGCTGGGATGCTTGATTCTGGCAGGGACGTCATTCCCACCCTGTTGCAGAGCATCCCTCTGGCATGGCTCAGCATCAGCCCCTTCAGCTGAGAGCTAATAAGTGTGAGACTTATCCTACCCCCTCCAGCTCTGGGGAGCTCTGAGTTTGCCCAGCTCAGTGTTGCTGAGTGAAAGGGGCAGCCCCTGAGGTGCCCAGTTAAAGATTTCAGTCCCAGAGGAGATGTGGGCTGGGGAGTACCAAGTCTCCCAGGGCTGCTGGTGATTTTTAAGGGCTTTCAAACGTTTTGAAAACCACAATGACTGGTGATGGGCCCTGCCATGGGGGATGGACAGACCTGGGCATACCCACCACGTGCCCAGAGCTCTGGCCAAGCCAGTGGGCTTTGCCCCTGGGCTGGGAGAGGATCCTAAGGCTGAGCAGGATTTTGGCAGTAACTGCAGTGGTGCTGCTCTGTGGGGAGCCCTGGACCTGCCTGGGATGCTGCACCAGCTGCATGGCAAGAATGGAGGACCCATAACTCCTGTGTGCTTGGGAAACAGACCATCCTTCTCGTGCTGGTATTGCTGCCCATGCCCAGGGCAGTCCAGGGGATTGCTCATGGACACCTTCACCTCCTCCAGAGCTCAGCCAGTAAATCTGGGGGTACAAATCTGGGCCGGGGGTACAAGGCTGTGAAGAAGAGCATCCACTGCTCCGGGCTTCCTCAGCCCACAGCTGGGGGAGAAGAGTGGGGTGGTGGGGCGCCCCCAAGCCCCATCCCCTCCATCCCCTCCGCAGCGCTCTCCGGGCAGTGGGGAAGGAGCATCCCTGGGAGCTCTCCTCTCCTGCATCCCTCCTTCCCCGCCCGGCGGGACTCGGCTCCCGGTGCGCGGGAAGCGATGAGGTCATGGTGCTTAATATAGCGATTTCATCACAGCCCTTCTCCCCAGCAACACCGCCCGGCTCCCGCCGCCCCCCGGCCGGCAGCGCCCGGGATGCGGTGGGATGCGGGGCCAGCCCGGGGCTGTGTGGGGCCGCCCGTGCCTGGTGTCACAGTGCCGCCCTCTGGGCACCGCGGCCGGAGGATGGGGATGCTCCGTGGACCCCCTACCCCCGCAAAAAAACCCAGATTTGAGCGGCACGCTGGATCCATCGCGTCCCCCCCGCCCTGCGCCGTGTGCCAGCCTATCCCAGCCGTGGGCTGGTTTAGAAGCAGCTATGGGGAAATGGTTTTCCCCTTCCCCCCCACCCTGCTCATGCCCCCAAGTCCTGCAAACAGCTTCCCATTCTCGTAAATAATGAGCTTTCCCTTTTTCTTTTACCCTGTCCACAAGACGTTTTCTCCCTGCCCTGCTTCTCAGATACAAACCTACAGATTAAAATACCCAAATATTCCCCCCCCACCCCCCAAAAAAAAAATATTCTCCTGAAGCACCTCTGCCCTGCACCTGCATCACCTTTGGCTGCATCACACGGGGAGAAGAGAGGGGTGGGCATGCAGGCAGGGCCTCACAGAGCTGGGCTTGGGGCTGGGGTGGTGTTGGTGCCATAACCCCTCCCTGCCAGGGCAGCATCGCCTCCGCACCCCCCTTCCCTCCCGGGAACGCGGCTCCGGGACTCACCAGCCAGGAGCGCCTGTTTCAGCTCAGCATCCCCCAGCACGCCGGGCCCGGGCCTGTAGAGCACCTCGCTGTCGAGCCCTGGGACAGCCGGGAGAGAGGGGTCAGTGCTGAGCCCCCCTCCTCCTTCCCGGCACAGGAGGGGCCGGGAGCCCCCGCTGCCCGCCCTGCCCGCGGGGAGAGAGCTTCGGCCCCAGCGATGCTCTCGGGGCGCTCTGCAGCGGGCAGGGCCGGTGCCAGGCTGTGCCCCCGGCTGTGCCCCCGGGTCCGGCCGTGGATCTCCGTACCTTGCTTTTCCAGCGCCTCGATGAGCCTGGCCACGGTCTGCAGCGCCTGCTCGGGGAGGGCGGGGTGCTCGCCGAGCTCTGCCTGCCCGGGGAGTCCTGCGGTGAAAAGAAGGGGAGAAGAGGTTTGGAAATTCCTGCCTGCAGGAATTCTTCTTTCCTCAGCTGCCCCAGGACAGGATCAAGCTGCTGCTTTGGCACAGCCACAACCAGCACTTTGGCTCGTGCGTGTCTAATTTTGGAGCACTTCTCCCTTTATTTTATCCTCTTTTTGCAGTAAGAGTCACCGTTGGGGGCTCAGCTGCCTGCTGAGATGCAAAGACCTGCTCAGGCAGGTGCCCTGCCCGTGGGGAGCATCCCATCCTGGGCATGGAGATCCTCCAAGCCAAAACCCCTTCCCCACCTCTCTTCCCACGGCAGTGAGACTGCCCCTCTCATCCCCCACAGCCCACAGTGACACGGGGAAGGAGCTGGGGACACAGATCCATGACACACAGCTCTCTGCAGCTCTCACCTGTTCAGGTTCTCTGGTGTGCACAGCAGGGTTGAGCACAGGCCCAGGGAGGACCCAGCCTGCCCTTGGCTGGTGCAGAGCTCCCTCAGCCCCTGAAGAGCCCCATGTGCTGCTCACTGCTGGGTTTTAGAGCAAGGACACCTCACTGCAGACCATGGCAGAGAGGAGCAAACCCCTTGGCAGGCAGGAGAGCAGCTGTCCTTACCCCAGGGCATGTTGTATCCATCCATCCATCCATCCATCCATCCATCCATCCATCCATCCATCCCTCCCTCTTTACCACCCCAGCTGATAAACCCCTCCTGTGTGGGTTAAACCCAATGGAGACCTTGGCAGGGCAGTGCTGGGATTTCTGCCTCCTCTCTCTTTAGTGGCCTTGAGAACCTCAGAAAAGCAGAGGGCAGGGGCTGCCAGGGGCTGCAGCACACCAGGGCCATGTGTGGCTGCTGCAGCACAGACAGAGTGTGGAAAGGCCAAAATAAATATTAGAGGGAACTTGGGAAGGGTCACATTGTCTTTAATCCTTTGCAAAAAACACAACCTGGCTGCAACAGGTAGATCCAGGCTCTGATCCTCACCGTGGTGATGCCCTGGTGCTCCTTGGAGAGCAGATAATGATGCAGACCTGCCCCTCGTGGGTGGCTGATCAGTCCCCAGGCACGGCCACAACCCCCAGGCACAGCAAGGGGGTCCCCTCTGCCACCCAGTGAGGGTGTGTTGGTGCCTTGGGTGGGAACAGGGAAGATTTCAGGGTTAAAAGCAAAGAGCATCGTTGGAAGCTCATGCAAAAATGTCCCCATTGCATGAATGGTTTTGTAATTAAGGAAACTGGGCTTTTCCTCCAAATCAATGGCTTGGGGGAAAGGTGGTGGCTGAAAAAAAAACCAAAAAAAACCAAAAAAACAAACAAACCAAAAACAACTTTCTCCTTACTGGGAATGGCAGGAGTGGCCCCAAGCTGTGCCAGGCTGGACCCCAGCATCCTGATGCCCCACTGCACTCCAGCCCCAGGGGAAGTGGAGGTGATGCCTTGTGGCAGTGGTGCTGCCCAGGACAAGTCAGGGGCAAAACAGCCAGCAAGATCCCCTGGGACTCAGATCTGCTGCAGAGCCATTTTTGGGATGTTATTTAATTAAAGAAGGACCAGTCCTCCCTGCAGAGCCAGCCCTGGCTCGAAGGCAGGGCTGGGACATGCAGTGTCTGTCATTCAGGGCTTCCTCCATGGCCTGAGCCAGCTCAGGGTCCCTGAGTGGCACCAGGGCTCGGTGGGAGCTGAGGGCACTCAGGGGTGGGGGGAATGGGGTACACTGCTGTCACAGAAATGTAAATTTGGGAGCTTTTTTGCCAGAAAAACGTCCCTCAAACCTCCAAAAGAAAGAAACCCCCAAACAACCAAACTAAAAAAAATCACAAACCAAAAAATCCCAAACCAAAACAAAAGTACCTTCTCTTCCAAGAGGATGTTGGAGATTTTTGCTCTAAGGGGAAGCCTGTGAGCTGGGAGGTTTGGGTTTAAAGTGACACAAAATGGCACACACTGCTCCCATGCTGCAGAAAGATGTGGCTGTGGGACAAAACGTCCCCTAGTGAGGTGCCTGCACCCCAGGAAAGGCACCCCAGGGAGGGGCACCCCACGGCACAGCACTGGGAAGGCAGTGCCAGTGTCCCTCTGGAGAGCAGGGCTGGACACCTGGCCATGGCCAGAGCACGTCCTGCAGCTGGCAGTGCCCTCCCCAGCCTACCCCAAAACCTGGCTTTAGGGTTTTTTTCCCTACTAAAAACTATGGATTTTACATTTTTAAAATGTTGTTATCCTTTCACCTGGGTGCACGCAGGGCTGAGGTGCCTACACTGAGCCTTTCCTCGTGGCTCTGCGGCCGGGACGCGCTTCCTGCTGCGGACATCCCTCCATTTGTGGGGAATCTTCACATCCCCAGCACCTGTGGGCAGGGGTCCCTGGGCACATCCCCCTTGGAGAGGAGCCCGTGGCACCCCCTGTGTGAGGGGCAGCCACAAGAAGGTGGCTTCAGCTTCCCTGGTGAGCAGGGCTGGAGAGCCCTGGGGTTTTTTTTTGTCCGCCCCGAAATCTCCACACAGCACTGAGTTTTCCAGGGCTCTGCCTCTGAACAGGGCTCACCACTGAGCTGGATGGGGCAGGGGGCTCAAACCCCTCGTCTGGCAGGATAAACACCCCCAAAAAGTGGCCTCCACCCTCCTGCAAATCCAGCACGTAGCTGCACACGGAGCCTCACCAGTGCTGCTGGGACTGCGGCTGCCTTGGCGCACTGGTCGGGGAGGAGCACCTGCATTTTGGGGAGGGGAGGTGGAGGGGGACCCAGCATCCTTCCCATGTGGTTGTGGGGCTGCACGTCAGGAGCTGCCTGGCAGCCCCACACATGGACACGGATGGTGCCGTGCTCAGCCCAGGAGCCAGGGGGTTCCACCTCAGAGCTCGGTGACGAGGGGGTCCTGAACTGCGGTTTTGAAGGGAGACAGGCTCCTCATCAGTGAGTGCCCCTCTAAACCCAGACCCAGCACAGGGGCTGCTCCTTTGGTTACCACACTGGTCCCAAACTGGGCCAGGAGGGTGTCTGAGGTGCCAGACCAGCAGCTGGGCAGGTTTTCCTGCCGAGGCTGAAGGCGATGCCGCTCTCCCAGCCCCGGGCCAGCACTGACAGCCATTTCTGCTCCACACATCCCGAGCAGGAGAGCACCATGGCTTTGACTGGGGTCACTGGGATGTGCCTGGCTGGAAGGGGGGCATTCTTACATTGGTTTTATTTTTTTTAGCTCGTGTACACTGTGACACTGCTGTGAAATCCCTCCTGGCCCCAACACACTTGGCCACGGTGAGTGGCGAGGGCAGAGCCGGCTGCACGAGCTCGGCAGGGCCAGGCAGAGAAATGGCTGCAGGCCCCTGTGCCAGGAAGGGCCCTGCCAAGGGTCCCCCCAGTGCTCTGCTGCAGCCCCCAGGGACAGAGGAGCCCCCCAGGGACTGGCCACACCGCTTGCCAGGACTGTGCCCTGTCCCAGGTTGCACAGAGTGACTCTGAGGCTGGGAGCTGGCCGAGGGCCAGCACTCGCCCGGGCACCGAGAGCAGCCTCAATCAGGTGCCGCAGTGGTGGGGAGAGGAGCACTTGGAGAAAAGGTCCCCGGGGACCACCATGGGGCTTTCTGCTCCTCTCTGAGGGGCCAAAAAGGCCTTGCATCTTCTCCTGTGCTCTCATGGATGTGGATCCCCTTGGACACCCCATGCCAGCACAGCAGCCAGCCTGGGATGCTGGTGAGGAGCGATCCCTGCAGCATGTTTGGCTGGGGGGTAGCGACACTCTGGGCATCCCCTGCCCCTCCTGAGGCTGCCTCCATCCACCAGGGCAGATAATTCCCAGGACAACTTCTTTTCCTGGGGCTGGATCCCCATCCCGAGCGTGGTTTCCCACCGAACCACCTCATCCGCAAGCATCCGCCCCGGCTCCACACCACCCTCCCCATCTCCAGGGGACACCCCCCGTGTCTCCCACCTTGCTGCTCCCCTCACACTCACCCCAGGGCGGGGGGGTCCCAGCGGGTGGCAGGGGCAAGGGCCGCGGCCGGGCCTTGGCGGCGGCGGCGGCGATGCGGGTGGGACCCAGGTACTCCACGTAGGTGCCGGGGAAGTCTCCGCGCTCCTTGGTGCGCTCGTTGACGCCGTGCAGCCACCCCTGGGGGTTGCGCTCGTCCCCGTCCTTGTAGTTGGGGCTGCTGAGCAGCGCGGCCCTGCTGACCGTCAGCACATCCCCGGGGCACAGCGCCAGGTCCTCCTCCCGGTCCTTCTGGTACTCGTAGAGAGCCCGGTACTGCAGCCCGTCCGAGGAGGCCATGGCGCGGTCACAGCGGCCCCGGCCAGCCGGGCATGGGGCCCGGGGCTTGGGCACCGTGGGCTTGGGAGCGCTCCCTTCCCCGCACGCACACGGTGAAAACCTCAGCGTTGGTAAATCTGCGAGATGGAGAGCGGCTGCTGACTCTCCAAGCCCGAAATTGCTGTGGAGCCACACCAGCGCCTGGGGCTCGCTGGCTCAGGTGTGGGTGAGGAGCTGTTTCTTCAGCGGGGCAAACGGAGGGGAGCGAATGAGGCTGTTGGGGGTAGAGGGGACAATCGCGGGTCCTCGTTAGCCTGGCTTCATCCGCACCGTGCTGGGGACATTCCTCCTCTGCCGGAGAGAAAGGCAGCGCGTTAGTGGCCAAACCTCTGCCTTGACCTCAGCGTCGCCCGTCCCTCATCCCAAGCCAGGGGCACCAGGGAGAGCCCGGCGGCTCCTGCTTCCCGGGGAGCTCCCGCCAGCAGGGCTCGGCCACTGCACGCAAGGAAAGTACCGGCAAGAGTCTGGAAAGTAGGGCAAGAGATCACGCCACGGGTTTTTAAAATAGACATATGTGCTGAGAAACCTCCTGCCGCACGCAGCTCCCCTCCGGCAGCTCCAGGCTGGCACTGCTGCACGGAGCTGGCAAATGAAGATGTAGGTTTTTCATATGGGTTTGGTTTGGCTTTTTTTTTTNGGAGCCGGCTCCCGGCCCCGCCGAGCCGCGCTCCGCGGTGATGTCAGCGTCCCTCCTCCTCCTCCTCCTCCT
>WBNO01006348.1:265256-295122 GCA_013400575.1 Peucedramus taeniatus
TTTTTGGGTTTTTTTTGTTTTTTTTTTTTTTTTTTTTTCTTTTTTTTTTTTTTAAATTTTTTGATGCATTTTTATATATTCCTCCAAGAGTGACATCATCCCTAGGGGGAAACACTGTGCTGCTGCCGACCCGCTGTCCCCCGGCTTCCAGCAGGACCCCGCGGAAGAGGGATGGAGGGATGATGAGCAGCAGCCGTCTGTCTGTCCGGCCATCCTCCCGCCTCCCGGAGCCCTCCCGCCGCCCCTCCAGCCTTACCGGGCGCGGCGGCTCCAGCGGCGGGAGCGGAGAGCGGGAGCGGAGCGGAGCCGGCTCCCGGCCCCGCCGAGCCGCGCTCCGCGGTGANCCCCCCGCCGCAGCGCGTCGGGAGGCGGGGGGCACCCGGCTACCGAGCGGGAGGAGGGAGAATTGTAGGAGTAGGTGGATGACTTCATTCCCAGATGCAGCATCTCTGCTCCCAAATTGCATCCTCTGTAGGATGGAGATCTCCCATCTGTGGGTCTCCATCCAACCTTCGGGGTGCTAAAGGACAGGAGGGGACCGGCACCCCATGGACACCCCGCTTATGGCAGCCAGATCTCCCTGTGCACCCACACAGAATTCCATCCCTTAACCAGCTAAAAAACACACACAGGACAGGCAGGAGACGTCATGGAGAACCCCAGCTCAGGGATGCTCTGGTTCCTCACTCTCCTCCTGAGCTTGGACAAGCTATCCCAGTATTTGTCTGTGAGGCACAGAGAGGTGGATGTGATGCTCCCAAAGGCTTGCTTTGGTTGTTTTTGTTTTTGTTTTTTTTTTTTTCCCTAAATCCTGGCTTCTCATGCTGACTTCTCTGAATTGGTTGTGGCTCCTTGTCTTTGCTGCAGGTTGGACATCCTAAAAATAGATGGTACCTAAAACACGGGCTCTGGGAAATGCACACTGGCTGAATCCAAGCCACTGCAGGCAGCAGTGCAGGGGTGGCATGAAGTCCAAAGAGGAACACCAGGTTCTGGGAAAACTGAGGAAACAGACACAGAGGCCAGCAGAGCAGTGCAGGAGATGTATGAGCCTTCTCATCCATCATTTCAGCAATCCCCCCTCCTTTCCCTGTAGTGCACGGCCTGATGGTGCAGGGCAGCAGCAGCCTGGGGGATTCCTCCTCACTGCACTTCCTTGGGCAGCACACAGCCCCCACTGCCCCACTCCCCAGCTGGATCCAGCCCAGCTGCTGGTCCTTGGGGCTTAAAAGGGAATTTTCTCTCCCTCATCCATTTCTGCTGGCACCATGCTGCTGGTGGGACAGGGTCAGAGTAGCAGAGAACAGGCAGGTGCTGCCCTCCCCACAGTCCTGCTTCCCCACAGTGTTCCCTGTGCCCCACCAGGGGTGCAGAGGTTTTGCTGAGTGTCTGAAGCCCTGCCTGGTCTGTCCACTGTGTCCCACAGGGCAGTGAAGTCAGCCAGGCTGAGCACAGCCCAAGTGCTCTGGGGAAAGGAAAGGAGGTGTTTCCCTCCTGGCACAGGATTGGGGCTGGGGGGGCTGGTGGGTACATCAGCATCCAGTGTCACCACCCAGCCTGTCCTAGGACCAATCCAGTATGCAGCCAGGAATCAACGCAGCCCTGCAGCTCAGGGGCAGGGGAACAAGCTGGCCTGACACCCTCACCTCCCCTTCCCAGGATGCTGAGTGGCACAGATATCTCCATTTCAATGGAGGCTCCTGCCTTCCTTAGCAGACACCAGTCTTTTCAATCCAAGACAATATATAGCTCTCCTGATGCACCCTTGAGGTCCCCAAACACAAAGGCACCATTTCCTGCTGGAGCCAAGTTCCACTGCCCCCAACCCTGCAATGCCTGGATGGGCTGAGCATCACCCCAGCTCTCACTGGCTGGCTGCTGTCCCAGGAACCCCCAGAGCACCTCTCACACCCCATTCCAGCTGCACTGCACCAGGATCATTCCCAAAACTCTGCCCCTGAGCTGCCCCTCACCCTGTGTCACCCCCACCTGCTTAATTCAAACCCCACATTCCAGCCCAGAGTTTGTCACATCCCCCAGGGTGGGCAGAGGGCCCTCAGAAAGGACCCTCTGAAGGCTGCAAGAGGTGCTCCAGGCCTTTACTGCTATTGATTGAGCCAGAGGAGCTGCTTGGCAGGCCCTGATTAATCCACCCTTGCTGGATTAATGAGCAGCACTCATGGCAATGAGAGCTTTGCTTTGGCTTGCCTGGCCTTGGCTGTTCTGTGGCGAGAGCAGGAGGAGCTGTCCTTGTCCCCTGTACCCCACAGCTCCCTCCAGGCTGCCCTTTGCTCCCTGTCTGGGCAGCCCAGGATGGCTCTGTGGGGAGCAGAGCGATGTCTCCTCGCTGGGGTCTCCATCCCCTTCTGCAGCTTCTCCCCTCCCCTGGCTGGAGGGATAACCCTTGGTGGGAGCATCTCCAGGGAGTGCTCAGCATCCACCTTGGCTGCCTGTCCTGGCCTTTCCAAAGTGACAGGGGTCCCACTGCTCCCCTCTTTGCTCTTGGGGGCTGCCATGCTCACGTCCAGGGAAGTTGGGCACATGGCTGTGAATAAATAGAGCAGAAATAGAGCTGTTAACATGCCCGGCTGGAGAAAGTGAGGCTGCAGAGTGGGCTGAGCCCTTCCCAGCCAGAAAAAAACATAGAGAAAAGGTTTTTGATTTCCTTTGACATTTCAGAGTTGGCTTTTTTGGTATCACCACTGTTTCCTCAATTTGGAATGGGCCTTGCTTTGCTTTCTCTTTAGGAGCAAGAAGACTCCCCGACTCTTGGTTTTCTTCCTGAGTGCCCAGGATTGAGCTCTGGCTTCTGTGGATTCTGGTTTAGGGAGAGCCTCTCCAAACAACCTCCCAGTTGCCATCCATGGACAACCTCTCGCCACGAGCTCTGCCAGCGCCCCCAAACTGCCTGCTGGGCTGGGGCTGCCCCAGCCTGGGGAGGAACAGGCTGCAGAAAACCCGGGGAAAGGCTGGAGGTGCTGCTGGGGCTCTCTCCTGTGCCTCTCTGCAGGGCTGAGGCTCCCAGGAGATGCTGGCAGGGCACCCCAGCGTGGCACAGATGGCACGGTGCCTCAGTGCCACCTCTGTGGGCAGCGGGCACAGCACACCCAGGAGCGGAGCTGGGCCGGCTCTCACACACGACCCGGGGTGTGAGAAAGCTCCAGCACCCTCCCGGCCCTGGCCATCCTGGCTGGCGAGCCGGCACAGCCTGGCTCTCGCCCGCAGCAGCCCCCGGAGCTCCGGCACGGAGCCGTCCTGAAGTGACCCCTCCGCAGCCCCGCACAGCCCGGCTCGGCTCTGCGGCAGCCGCGGGGCCCTCGGCAATTCGGGCAAGAGGAGCTGCCGGGCTGGACACGCGTGAGGAACGAGGGAATGGGATCTGGAGGGGTGGGCAGGCTCGGAGGGACACGCACGGGAGGAAGCCCAGCCCGGCACGAAGGAGGGACGCTGCCATCGAGCCCCTGGTTGGACGCGTTATTAGCGCACAGCTGGGACAGCGCCGCGATTGGCATCGGCCGAGATGTTAAACTCAGATCCCCCCGAGGGACACACACAGGGACACACTGGCAGTGCCCTTATCACCCCTGGATTCACACCCCGGGCCCCACTCGGCAGAGATCGCAGCATCAGGTGGGGCAGCTCCTGCTCTTGGGGCTCAGTCGTGGTTTTGCACGCAGCCACAGAAATGAGGAGGATGCCCCGGAAGCGGCAGCTGCAGCCGCAGGGAAATCGGTGTGGTCCCACTGCCTGGTCCCTCCCAGGCTGAGGGAATTGGGATTTCCCCAGCTCTCCAGCCAAAATGCTTTGACTCCTTTCGAAGCTGAGAACTGAAATATTTCAAGACATCAAAAACTTTTGGCTGATGCAGATATTTATTTCTCCGCATCAGGAGGTGGGAGGTGATGAATTCAGCACAAATCTGCAACATTCAGTAATTTCCATCTGCAAACCCAAAGCTGGGCACATCGCTGGCACACTGCAGTGTGTCCATCCATCCTGACTGCCCAGGTGTCTGGGTGCTGGACAGACAGCTGGGCAGATGCTGCCAGCCCAAAACAGACCTGAAAGCCCTTTGCAAGGCACTCACCTGGCTGGGGATATCCCAAAATCCTGTCAGTCACAGACTTGGCTGGTCTCCATGGCTGGTGATGCCTGGGGCTTCTCACCCAGTGCTTTACCAGGAGGGAAACTGAGGCCACTTCCCTGCTCTCAGTGTCCCAGGGTCAGGCTGCCTGGGGGAGCTTTGCTGCCCCTGCCCTGGTGAGAGGCCCCCCCACGCTCCAGGGAAGGGGATGCTGAGGATCCAGCTGGCCTGTGGGAGAGGATGGGGACAATGGGGAGACTTGCTGGGCAGCAGGGACATGGGAATGTCACTGGACTTGTCCTTCTGTGGTCAGGTCAGGCCTTCCCAGAGAACCAGAAAATCCAGCCCTGGCTCCCTAATGGGGCTCAGGTGGGGGATGCTGGGGAGCAGCTGAATCCCAGGCTGTGGCACCAGGGGCTGGAGGAGGTGAGGGGAACAGTCCATAGCTTGTCCTTGTTTTTCCCCTGTGGCTGGCAATGACTGGGAAGGAGAGCAAGTATTCACATATTTGCCAGAAATTATTTCTGGGGTGGGGGATTGTGTGCAGCAAACAGGGCCAGGCTGGGATGGGGCAACTTTTGGGAGAGGGGCAATATGAGAGGGGGTTTAGGAGCAGCTGTCCCACTTTGGGAGAGGAATGAAGGCTTGGCCCTGACTCTGAGCAGCTTCCTGGCAGCTGCTGCAGAGGCTACAGGCAGTGAGGGGGTGAGGGCTGCAGCCCCCAGCTGCAGCACGGGCTGTGTTCATACCCAGGCTGCCTGGCAGGGCTAGAGGCTTCCCCCAAATACCACTGTGATTTGGCTGGAGCCAACGGGGCTGACTTCATCCTGCTGAAATGTATCATTACAGCCAGGCAGGGAATGTGCTGTGGGGTTTTGGGGGAGCTGGGTGCGGGGTGGAGTGTGCTGAGCACTGGTTTCCTGTAGGATGAGGTCTCCCCTGCCTCCTGCATCGCTCTGTGGTTTGATGACAAGTGGAAGGGACACGCTGTGGGTACTGGTGAGGGGACCAGCACAAGCTCCTGCCCCAAAGGTGTCCTTGGACAGGCAAGGATCAATGCCAGGGTCAGGCCTGGGGAGGCAGCATCCCCCTCTGTGCAGCGTGGCTCTCTTGCAGTCCTCCTCTGTGGGAAACCAGCCCTGTTTCAAAGCGTCTTTCCAAAGAAAATCACTTTTGGCAGCCCTTAGGCCATGGCAGGTCTCCGCTGACTGCTCCAGTGCTGGCATCTGTCACGGCTGTCACTGTCCTCTCCCGCTGTCACCCTGTTGTGTCCCCGCCAGCAAAAATCCACCTCCCTGTGCAGCATTTGGGGACGGCCCGTGCCGCTTTGGCTTCTCCTTTACAAACCGGCTCGTGGGGCCGTTCCCCAGCGCCCTCCTTTGCCAGCTTCTCTTTTGGCCCGGGATGTTGGAAATTTGGCTTTCGGAGAGATCCCCGCCCGAGTGGTGCCGAGAGGGGGGAGCAGCGNNNCCGGAGCGCGTTCCCCGGAGGCGGCAGAGGGCAGCAGGGACCCGGGCTCGCCGAGGGGCGGGGGCGGCCCCGGCCGCGCCCGGTTAAAAGGCGGCACCGGCGGGGCGGTGGAGGCACAGCGGGCTGGAGCGGGACGGGACAGGACTTCGGGATCTGCTCTCCCTTCAGGTAAGTTGGGTCTGTTCCCCCCCCGCCTCCGCTGGAGGGGCGCTGGGCTCTCGGACGGCGGAGCTCTGCTGGGTGGGGGCTCCCCCCGTAACCTCTCTGCTCTNCTTTGCCAGCTTCTCTTTTGGCCCGGGATGTTGGAAATTTGGCTTTCGGAGAGATCCCCGCCCGAGTGGTGCCGAGAGGGGGGAGCAGCGTGGGGAGCAGCGGGGGGAGCAGCGGGGGGAGCAGCGGGGGGAGCAGCGGCTCACCCACAGAATCGGCCTGCGAGGATGGGGCGCCCCAGCCCCGGCTGGCAGAGGGAGGCCGTGCCCCGGCTGCCCGCAGCTGGAAAAGCCCGAGCACGGTGCCCAGCGTGCGGGGAGGGCGGGGGCGGCTGGAACGGGCCGGGGGTGTCCCCGCTGTCCCCAGTGTCCCCNCGCTGGGCTCTCGGACGGCGGCAGCTCTGCTGGGTGGGGGCTCCCCCCGTAACCTCTCTGCTCTCCCCAGGTGCGGAGATGGGGTGCTTCACCTTTATCAAGGTCATGATGATCCTCTTCAACCTGGCCATCTTCGTAAGTGCGCCCTGGGAGCTGGGGTCTGCGGGAGGGGGTCCCGGCGAGCCCCCGGAGCCGGCTCTGGCTCTGGCTCCGGCTCCGGCTCCGGCTCTGGTTTTGGCTCTCCGGGCTCCTTTCTGTGGGCGATGGGGTGGAGAGTGCGGGCAGGTGGGACTTGCAAAGCCCAGAGGGCCGTGCCGTGCTCTGGGGACAGTGGCTGTTGCATCAGCTGCCCCTGTCCCTCGCTGCTGATGCCCCAGAGCAGTGGGTTTGCTGCGGCCCTGCCTGGGGGCTCTGCCTCTCTAGGGGAGCAGCCCCCCTGTGTGACTGTGGCTTTGGGGTTCCTGATGTCGGGAATTCAGGGCACCTGCAGGCTCTACTCCCACCCAGGGTAAAGGGAGTGGAGCTCGCAGGAGCTGCCCTGGATCCTCAGGAGCCACCTGGAAGGGGATGTGGTAGGATACAGCCTTGGGAAGGAGGGGGTGCAGAGCCTCCGGCTCGCTCTGCTGAAACCTCCCTCTGTAAATCCTCCAGGATTTGAGCGTGGTGGGGAGGGCTGGCACAGACTGCAGGCAGCCCAGAGCTGACCTTGCCCAGGGGTACCTGACTGTCTGGGCTCAGGGGCTGCTCAGCTTCTCCCCTGGGTGGGCAGGGAGCCGCCCTGTGTGGAGGAACCTGTGGCAGTGTGATGGTGGCCGGTGGCCAGTGCCTGAACTGGCCACGTGGGATCGTGGGGAGGCTGGTGGCATTGGCTGCTCCACTGCTGGCACTGAAACCTCTTGGGCTGGGGAGGGGGGCAGCCCTGGCACTGCCCAGGGGCTGTGCTGGTGGTGGGGTGTGTTTCAGGGCACTGACCCATGTGGCAACGCCCTGAGCTGCCCACAGTGCCACAAAGTCCTGCTTTGGTGTGGTGAAAAACTGCTGAGGGGAGAAACACCTGTGCCAGGGCCTTGCCTGAATATCAAATCTTGTGCCTGACATTGCCTTTCTCCTCCCAGCTCAGTGGTGGGACCCTCCTGGGAGTTGGCATCTGGGTCAAAGTGGATGGAGAGTCATTCCTGAAGATATTTGGGACGCTCTCTTCTAGCATCCTGCAGGTTGTGAACGTGTCCTATCTCCTCATTGTCATTGGTGCCATCCTGCTGGTGATCGGCTTCCTCGGGTGCTACGGTGCCCAGAAGGAGAGCAAATGTCTCCTGATGATGGTATGGACCTGACTGACCTTATCAAGCCTCATTTGAGCTGGGTCTGTGGTGGGGGAGACCTGATGGGCAGATTTCTCTATGGATATTTCCTTGTGGTGGCAGTCTGGGTGGCCCTTGGAAAGGCAGTGCTAGACTCAGTCTGCCCCAGAAAGGGTGAGAGGAGGCAGGAGGGGGTGCTGAGCTGAGGTCTCTCTCTTGGAGCGTGTCCAGAGAGCTCAGCCCCATGCAGCTGGAGGGCTGGAGGACCCCAAGGTTGTGCTGCTCCTGCCCAGGAGCAGAGCTGAAGGCAGTGAGGCAGGAGGGCTGGAGCCCTGGGGATGCAGATGAGTTCCAGGGGCCCCTGAGGATTCTGGCTGTTGGTCTGACCTCCCTCCCCTTGCTGTGTCCCAGTTCTTCTCAGTGGTGCTGATCATCTTCATTGCTGAAGTCGCTGCTGCCGTGGTGGCTCTGGTCTTCACAGGTCTTGTGAGTGCAATGCCTGAGTCTTGGGCTGGGCTGATCTGGGACCTGTCCTACCCCTTGGGAAAACAGGAGTCCCGGGCTGGCAGCGCTGCCCGTGGGTGTGGTGGCTGTGGAGGGGTCAGTGCTGCAGGAGGAAGGGATGTTGGTCACTGCTGGCACCAGCTACGTGGGCAGGCTGCAGCAGCCTGAGGGTGGTGGGAGCAGGGGCTCCTGTTAGATCACAACCCTCATATTTTTAGGACAAGTTTTGCCCACTTCCTTCTGTCAAGCCCCTCAGTCCCGAACCTGTTTAGGCTTGAGACCTCCCCACCTCTGAGGGGAGGAGCCACTGGAGGAGGAAGTCCCTGTTGCTTCATGCTGACCAAACTCACCCCATTATTAGGCACCTGAGAAACCACCTGGGGAGAAAGGCGACTGCCTCATTAGGCACTGCAGAAGTCAACCACAGGGCAAACTCATTCCTGGCTCCCTCACTTAACGCTGCTTATCAGATGACTCACTGGGCATAAGTGACCTTGTGCCATAAAGCACTGGTTATGGGGAAGAGGAAAACTCTGTGGGTCATGTCTGGCCATGCTGGGTCTCTTTGGTCTCCTCTCCATAGGCTGGGCCCAGTATGGGAGTGCTCAGCTCTGTGGTGCTCCCCAGGACCTTGTCTGATGATGTTTCTCTGCTCTTTCCTCCAGGCAGAGACGTTACTGACGGGTCTGGTGACCCCGCTGCTGAAGGAGAAGTATGGGGTGAATGACACATTCACACAGATCTGGGATGTCACCATGACAGAGGTGTGCTGAGCCCTGTGGCCCTCACCTGTGGGTCGGGATCCTCCCAACTTGGGCTTAGGTGCTGCATGCCTGGGTGGGACAGTGAGATGGAAGTAGGGACACACCACAGTCCTGGATGTGCTGAGCTGTCCCCACCTCCTCGGTTTCCCAGGTTCCTGGGAGCCACCTGCTTGGGACCTAGTGGGGTGAGAGCTGCATGTGATGGTGTGTGGGGCAAAACCCTGGTCCCAAGGTGACTACAGAGCAGCCCACTGAAGCAGGGTTGAGCTGGGTGATTCTCTCCATGAGCCAGTGGGGTCCACATGGTGTGGGAGCCTGGAGGGAGACCTGAAGGATGTTCTTCCCATCCCTTCCTCTCTCTCCCTCTTAGGTTCACTGCTGTGGCCTGAATAACTACACAGACTTCAACAACTCCTACTTTTTTGACAAATACCATGGCTACCCCAAGCAGTGCTGTGGCACACAGGAGCCCTGCAACAGCACGGTGGCTGCAGAAATGGCAGTGCAGGTATGGGTGTGCTGCTGGCAGAGCCTGACTTGGGGAGGGAGACCTCTCCTGTAGCTCCAGCCCCAGCTCTGCACACGGTGGTCCCAGGGGATTTAAGTTCTGGGGGGAGGCTGTGGTGGCCTTGGCTTGTCCCTGGTAGAAACAAGTAAAGCTGTTATGTTGCTCTGGTCCTACAGGGAACAGAGTGGCATGTCTGGTGCTGGGCATGAACCCAGGCACCACTCTGCCTTTTTGGGTGACTTCCCTGCTTCTTCCCTTCCTTTCCTCACTCCCCACCCAATATTTGGTCTGAGCAGTGGCTGAGGTGCCCCTGAAACCTCAGACCTTCTCCACGGCTGTGTGCTCTGGGTTGGAGAAGCAGTTCCTCCCTTTCTGGGGGATGCTGTGCCCTGGCAGTTGGGGCATCACCACCTCTTGCCAGCCTCACCAGTGTGGTTGCCTCGTGCAGGGCTGTTTCAAACAGATCTTGGAAGAAATCAGGACCAACACAGGAGTGGCGGGCGGCGTGGCAGCCGGCATCGCTGCCCTGGAGGTGAGTGCCTGAGCTCTGCTGTGCTGCCTCCTCCTGTGCCTGCAGCTGGGGCTGCACCAGCCTGGGGGGCCCAGGGGGCTGGAGCAGCTCCATGGACCACCTGCAGCTCCAGGCTACTGAGCCTTCTTCCCTGGGCACGTCCAGCCCTCCCCCCTGGTGTGTGTGACCCAAACCCATGTTGGGAAGGGGAGGGAGGCTGCACGTTTAGGGGGGCTGATTTGCACCTTGTCACCCCCAGATTGCAGCCATGGCAGTTTCCATGTACCTGTACTGTCAGCTGGATGAGAAGTGACCCTCTGAGGCAGGAGGATGACGTGCCACCCCCCCGTGCTGGGGTGCACCCGTGGCGTGCCATGCTCTCAGGGGGACCCCATCCCTCCCTGGGTCTGATGCTCTCCTGTGCACTGTGATTTGTAGCTGTATTTTGATCTACTGAGCTGGGATCTGTAGAGTTTGTGTATATTTTTATACTGAGCCTGTACATAGAGATTTGGGGTGTTTTGTGATTGGGGTGGTGCTGGGAGAAGCTGCTTGGTCTGTTTGGCTGATGCCAGCAGGAGATAAAGCAGCACAGAGGCTGCTCAGGGCTGCTGATCTGGCCATGGCAGTGATGCCTTGATAAACCCCTGCAGGCGGGTGCTGTGCTGCTCTCACACTGTCCCCACTGTGTCCCCCTGCATCACTTTGAGGGGGTAACTACACCCTCACTGGGGATGTATCTACTCCTGTACCCCTTTTCTGCCAGCCCTGGCCTTGTTGCCATGTGGGCCCCTGAAAGAGGGGCTGACTGGGTGCTGGCTGGTCTCTGCCCCTTCCCTGGCATGGAGCTAGCCCTGGTGGTCCCTGGCTCTGCAGGGGCTGAGGCTGCCCTGTACCCTGTGCCATTTTGTGCCTGAGCCCCTCTCCATGCTGTATAAGAAATGCAAATAAATTTTTCATCTTGGATACAAATTATTTTCTGGAGTTGATCTCGGTGCTGCCTTTAATAAACACCCTCTGCCAGGGGTGTGCAGGGGTGGGGGCTGCCTTGCCTCCCTCCCCCCTTCCCTTCCACAGGCACAGCCCTGCCCACAGCCTCCCTGCCTTCCTTGCCTGTGGCTCCTCACCTGTCCAGGTGCTTGGAAACAGAGCAGCCCCGTGTTTGCACAACAGACAGGGTGCAAGGGGACACCACCCTTACATCCCCTGCCCTCTGCAGCAGCCACTGCTTGCTCACAACACCCAGCCAGGGACTGAGCAGCAGCTTGGCTTGAAAGGCAGGGCTGGCTGGGGGGTTCCCGTGTCCCCATCAGCTGCAGGAACCTGGAATGGGGTGGTGGGGAAGGATGGATCTGCCACCTGAACATCTCCACCCCAGCACTGCCTGTGTGTGATGCACCTGCCCCTCCCTCTGTGTCCCTCTGTGTGGGAGGTATGGGTGGGTTTGGGGGGTTTCCAGACAGCCTCTTTGCCCCCTGCTACTCCCTCTCTGCTCTTGAGGATACACTCACTCTGCCTCAGTTTCTCCATGGCAGGAGCACAGTTGGGGTGGGTGTTCCCGAGGGCTCCTCACCCTGCTTTTGCCGTGGTAGTGGGGCAGAGCACGAGGGCTGGGGGGCAGGGGGTGAAGGACAGGGGTGGTGGCAGGAGGACTGTGCAAACAGCCTCCCCAGCACTGCCTTGCTCTGTGCCTGCTGTGGCACCCCCTTATCAGCTCTGCCTAGCACCAGGCACTGCCATGGTCTGGCATCTCCCTGGTGCCAGCCAGTACCTGTCCCACAGGCAGGGACAGGCATGGGCACCCACTCCCCACACTGGGTTACCTAGCTCTGAGGACATGGCATTTGGCCCTGCCCCATGGCATTTGGCCCTGCCCCATGGCAGGGTGTGGGGGGAAACTGCCAGAAAACAGCCTTGTCTTTCCCAGAGAGGTGACTAAGTAGGTCCCAGTTCTACCATAAACTGGTGTCACCTCATGGGTGGTGTCAGGGCTTTTATGCCTCTTATCCCTCTCCAAGGATGCAGGAGCTGCCAGGAAGCCATTCCTGGAGGTTTTATGGTGCCCAGGAACCAGTTGGCACAGAGCTGGGCACACCTGGCCGTGTCCTCTTCTGCCCCCTGTTTTTGGGATGCCTTGCAGAGCTGGCTCCTGGCACACACCCTCTCCCCATCACCCCTGTGGGGTGGAGCAGGCTCAGGGGTGAAACTGCTGCCTTCCACTTTGCAACTCCTCCTAGCCATGGGGTTTCCATGGGTCAGAACAAGCTGTTTCTGTGGCACTGAGTTTTGTAAATAACCCTGCAACCACTGGCTTGGTCCCTCCCCTCCACCTGCTGGGAAAACTTGAAGGACCAGTTTCTCCTCGAGGATGTGATTCCTCCCAATTGCCCTTTGCGGCTCTTGGCTGCTCTGGCAGCCAAAATCAGAGCAGTGGGGGGTAAACTGGACTGGCACAGCCTCCCTGTGCTCCCACTGTGCCCCTGCCCAAGCTCCCACTGCCCAAGCTCTGCCACAGCCTTTGGGTTCTCCAAGGAGATTCCATTCCAGCTGCTTCCCCACCAGCCCCGTGGCACATCTCAGCCCACCACCCACCCCCACCAGCTCACGGGGGTGCCACCAGGCACCTCTGCACCTTATATCCCTTAGACTTGCCCAATTCTCACAGCCTGGCACTCTGGGGCCATCAGAAACTGACAGCAAGAGGCCAAAAGGTCCCTGAGGGCTTGCGGTGGCAAACAGAAACTTCCTTATTGTCCCCGGAAGATGGCAGGAGATGGCTCGAGAACCTGGCACATCTGGGTGTGTGCCAAAGGGGGGGTTCTTCTTTTCCACCGGGGATACAGCGTGAGGGAAGGCAGGAGGGCAAAGTCTCCCTGCAGGGACGTCGGGCAAGCAGCCAGTGCCATGATGGGATCGCTCAGAGACCGAAATTCCTGGAGATTTGTGAGCTGCACTCTCCACAGGCATCACTTGCCCCGGGGCACAGCAGGCGAAATCCCGTGCGGTGCAGGCAGTGGGCAGTGATCGGTAATTTAGGAAAGGAGCCGCCCCCTCCTTCCTGGGAATTAGCGTTGATGGGAACAGGTACATGAAAAAAAGGCGCTGCACCTCTTTGGGTTTGTGCCGATAAAAGGGGTAATAAGAAGCAAAAGCAAACTAATCCAGCATCAGCTGCCCAAGGAGTGCCTGCTGTGGGGAATTTCCCCTGCCTGCTGTAAAAGCTGGGACAGGATGTTCCCAGGCTGGGAAGAAGAGGATATCCTTGAAAGGTGCAGGCTGGTCCAGGGGAAGAAGTGAGGCAGTGCACACTTTCCCTGGCATGGACTGCCTGCTTGACTCCCCTTCTCCAACCACTCAGGATGGTTTATCTCTTAGAGATAAACCATCCTGAGTGCCAACCTAACCCCAGCAGTGCTTTCTAGGCAGCTCCCTGCCCTAAATTACTTTGTCAGGACCTCAGAGGAGGCGATGCAAGGGCTATTCAAAAGGCAGCAGGCAGGAGCTGACATTGAACCTGGTGTGTTAATCATTAATGCAGCAGGCAGGGACGGCACAATAACCATCACAGCAATCCTGGATACCCAGTTGAAGATTAATTTGTCACCTACCTTAAATGTGGGCACAGGAGGTGGCAGCCCTGTGTCTGCAGGCACAGCAGGGAACAGGGACAGGAATGGGCTGGGTGCAGGGAAAGGACCCCACTCAAGGCTGGGAGAAGTCAAGCAGAGCCCCTTCCAGTTTGAGCACCTTGGCATTTATAACTTTTTATTCATAAATGCTTTTGGCATTTATGACTTTTTATGAAGCAGAGGGTGCTGAAAATTTAGGATCAGTTCCCTGGGCTGGGATGAAAGTGGCTGGGCACAGCACCACTGACTCCCTCCCACGCAGGGAAGGAGATGGGGCCAGCACAGAGCATCCTTCTAGTGCTGACATCTCTCCATTCAAGAGGACTGGGTGTGTTATCCCAGAGGACTCTGGCTGGAAGGCTCTTCCCTCCATCTGGGGGGCACAGAGGAATCCATGTGCCATGGGAATGGTCAGCCTGGACCTCGTGTCCCACATACCAGCCTGTCATGGGAGCACAGGGACTTCCTGCTTCCTCGGCACAGAGATCTCCAACCAAAAAACTATGATGCATAAAAATAAATACCACCGGAAACTATGCAAAACTCCCCACCCCCCACAAGCTCTGGAAAGGTCAAGTTTCATGCCAACGCTATTTTGCTTTTGTTTAATTATCAGCCAGCTCCTGGGAGGTGGAGCAGCCCGGACAGGTTCTCCTTTGTAGGGCTGCACAAAGGCAGGGAGGCCGGGCCGGGGGGGCTGCAGGGCTGGGTGAGAACTGCAGCTCGGGCAGCACGAGCTGCAGCTGCTGTGCATGGGCCGAGCTGGGGCAGCCACTGGGTCCGGCTTCAGGACGGGCAGGCAAGGGGAAAGTTACCCGGCCAGCTCCTGGGACAGCTGGAAAAGCTCCAGCAGCAGCAGGATGCACCAGGATGTGAGAGAGACCCCCCAAAAAGAGCAGGATGATGAGCGACCCGGCTCATCCAAGCATCCCAGGGCCTGAGCCCCTTGGGAAATCAACCCCGGCATCAGCAGCACCTGGGGGCGATGAGCCGAGGCTCTCCATCAGCCTGGCACAGGTTGTCCCCTCAAGGGGTTAACCTGCTTCTGCTGTCATGCCTCTGTTTCAGGAGGGGAGGCTCCTATAAACGCAGCAGTTTGCCCTTACTGGCTCCCTGAGGTGGCCACCACACGGAGGGTGTCAGACCTGAGCACACACAGCTCTGCAGGCTCTGCCCCGGGCGCTCACAGCAGGCAGAGCCTGCCAGGGGGTGAGAGCCCCTCGGACTGTGCAAGGAACTTCTGCTAAGGGGTGGCCCTGCCAGAAAGCTGTGCTTGGTCCTGGGAGGGGCTGCCAGCCCAGCCTGGCTGCAGGGATCAGGAGGCAGCAGGTCGGGGGTGCAGGATGCCAGCTGGTCCATGCTGGTGGCTGACACTCTCCCACTACCACTTCATTTCAGTCCTGTGGTCTCTGCCCCAGAAATGGGTGCATCCTCAGCCCTCCCAGGGTTCCCTGCCCCATAGGGGCAGACGTTTGGAGAGGTCAAGAGGGTGACAAGGCTGTAGTTCTCAGGACACAGCAGCTGGAGGTACCAGGAGGAAGACGGGGACAGTCACCAGGCAGTTCGTCAGAGTTTCCATCAGTTGCTGAAGATAAAAGTGATAAAGCTTGAGGAGGAAACAGCTCACAAACCTGTGCCAGCCCTGCTGACACTGCATGGCACCACACAGAGACCTCTGCTGGCACAGGCCTGGGGCCACCGTTAGCCCACGGCCAGGCCTGTGCAGCCCTGGGCAGATTAAGACACCAGAGGACAGGGATCTGTCCTTTCCAGGCAGGACCCCAGAGCCAGGGACCCCAGCTATGAAACACAGGAGGCTCAACAGCTTTGCAATGTTTACTCTTGAAAAAATAATTCAATTCAGAAAGCATCAAACCCTGGTGATGCCATACACCCAACCCTGCCACGGCTGCCACTCCTGAGCCCTGCTGGGGGGAGAGGGAGGGATGGAGAACAGCACCCCGTGGGCCTGGCATGGTGTGTGGAGAAGGGGGAGCCTAAAGCCCACCAGCTGAGTCCTGCTGTCTCTGAGAGCAGGGAGCCACAGAGCCCTGTTTGGCAGGGGAGGAGAGGGGAACTCATGTTTAGCCATCCCCTATCCCTAGGACCATCTTTCCCAGCCTCAAGAAGAGCTGGGAAGAAGCCAAGTCTGAGCCCTACCCAAGAAGGGCAAGAGGATGCATTTAGTTTCAATGGGAAGAAAAACTGAGCCTTGGGAACAGAGGTGCCAAGGAAGGACAATGGAGAACCATTTGGAAGTTCTTCCTAAGCAGGGCATGGGGAGCAAGCTACTTTTTCTCAGAAAGAAGTCCCTTTTCCATCCTCATAAAGACCTGCCTTACCCTGAGGGCTAGCACAGGGGCCACCTGCCCACTGGCTGCCAGAGCAGAGTCCCATGGAAGGGCAGCACTGGGGGTGGCTGGGGAGGGCAGGGCTGAGCCCCAGCCCAGTACTGCAGCCTCAAGGGTGCCACTCTGCACACTCTTGTTCCCCTGCTGCATCCATCCCACCCCATCCCTGCTGCTGGGGCAGGCATGCAAGGGACTGTGAGGGTCAGAGTCCCTGCAGTCATGCTAGAGCTGTGCTGCATCCACACTGGGATCATCCTGGCCAAGAGGAGTTCCCTGGTTCACAAGTTTTCATTCCTGTTCTGGGCAAGGGAGAAAAGCAGGGAACAGAGGGTGGAGCCAGGGGGACAAGAACCAAATCTCCCATGACTGCACGTGTGCAGGCTGGGGGCTGCCAGCTCTCCATGCTGCTTCCTGTTATCTGCCCCTTCCCAGGAGCAATAAATAAATAAGTTAGTGTAGTGTAGACCCCAATGCTCAGTTCACAGTGAGAAAATGAAGGGGAAGAGCCCCTGTTACCTCAGGGAGAGGGCTGAGCAGCAATTCCTTCTCCCCAAGGCAAGCCAGAGCACTGCATCCCTGCCCGAGGTCAGGGGATGGTCAGAGAATGGATCTCTTGCTGCACGGATGAGAGGAGGAGCTGCACTGAGCAAGGGGACCAGGACTGCCCCCCAGGGGTGCAGGGACATTAGTACCAAATGGCTGGGGATGGGAGGGGGCCCTGGGATCCTTCCTAAGGCATGGAACCCCCTCCCTGTCCCTCTGCACGAAGGGTGTACCACAGTGGGAGGGCCAGGCTGCCCATCCCAGACCAGCTCATAGCTTCCCTGCCAGCAACTTACCACAGTAAGAGTGGGAATTCAGGAGGAGAAACTCCCTCTGCCTTCAGCAAAAGCAGGGGATAGCAGGGAAGGGAGAATGGAGAGGCAGGGTACAGTACCACAGGCAAGGACCATAGTGCAGCATCTCTTGCTCCAGACTACCCTGGCCCACGCAGCCCCTGCAGCCAGGGGATGATGCCTCTGCTGGCTGCTCCCTTCTCGCTCTGCAAGGCACTTTCACCCCCTCTCCCACGACTCAGGGGCAGGGCTGCTCCCCACAGAGAAGGTGGGTGAGGACAGTCTGAGCCAGAGCACACAGCCTGGTTCACTTCCACCTACAATCCCCTCCAGCTTCCAGAACTGACCGCCCTTGTGCTGGGTGTGGGGTGTCCCCTCTGTGTCCGCAGCAAGTCCAGCTCCTCTCCAGCATTCCCTTTTCTGTGAGCTGGGCTGCACCACTGCCTGCAGCCCACGCAGCAAAGCCACTGTGCAGGAAGATGTCCAACCCAGCACACAGTCTTCAAGGTGCATCCACCGTGCAGGCAGCAGGAGAGATGCTGGAATATCCCCTCTTCAGCACTGTGTTCACCATGGGGCACAAAGCCAGCAGGCAAGAGTTAATAAATAACACCCAGCTGGCAGGCTGCAGCACTCACACCGTGCTGCCTTCTCAGGACTTCAGGGCCAAAAGGGAGAGCAGAGGTGTTTTTTGAGGCCCCCTCTAGGCTCCAGTTGAGCATCTCCTTCCTCCAGCCTTGCCCAGCCAGAGGGCAAAAGGAGCAGCGTTAGTAGAGTGTCTGTGTTAAAAAAACCAAGTTCCTGGGATTGGGGTGGCGTATCTACAGGGAAGGACCCTGTCTTGTGCAAGGGAAAGGGAGACCACAACAGGGGGCTGGAGGGAGCCCAACACCTGCTTTTGCAGCCCAAAACAGGAGTCTGTATCCAGTCACCAGCCCCTGAGAGCTGCTGCCAACTCTGTCTGCACCGTGGGGGTCTCTGTGCTCCCCCGGTCCCCTTTGCTTCCAGCTGCCAGCCTCACGTCTGCTCTGCTGCTGCCACCGCTGGCACTGCCACCGCCCCTTCCTCCTTGGCAGGGGGCTGCATGTAGATTGGTGTCACCGACGAGGGCTTCTTGGACCTGCAGGTGAGGGGGCTGCATGGGAGCAGGCATAGCTGATGGATCCCCTCAGGACCCCAATTTCCAACAGCACTGCCTGGCATGATCTCCTTCCCAATGGGACATCATCCAACCTTGGGAATGTATCCCGTCCCCCCTTCCACCACACTGATTAAGGAGTGAAGATGGTATCCCTCGAGGATTGGGCTGGGACAGAAGTGGATAATGGTGTGTGCCAGGCAGGGGACAGTGCCATAGGGATGGGGCATTACTGAGCCCTTCATGTCCCTGATACTCACGAGTAGGGGGAGGCAGGGACCCCCACCACAAGGAAGTGGTTTTTCTTGCGGAAGAGCCGCCATAGCCCCTTGTGGTTCCCACGGACATCCAGGTCCCAGATGTGGAGGCACTAGGATGGTGAGGAAAGAGGAAAAGGCATCAGAGGCTGGGGATGGACACCAGGGCCAGGTGTTCCCTGGCATGGGAAGAACCACAACTCCTGCCCTCACTGAGAAACAGCAGAGAGGGCTGTATCCCAAGACTGGGGTGGCACAGGGCTGCATCCCTCCAGCCACACCAAGAGCTTCAACATCACCCAGAGACAGCAAGAACCCATTTGGTGAGCTGTGTCAATGCCATGGGAAAACCCAACAACAACAGTCAGGTGTTTCCCAGCGACGCAGAGACCAGTGCAGGGCTGAGGACAGGCCATGACAGTGCCCTCACCTTGGCAAGTTGAGTCCAGGTGGTGAAATCTGCTTCCTGCTCCATCCTGATGAACATGACGTAGACCTTGCCCTCAGTGTCTGGCACGAAGGAGTCCTCACAGGGGTTCTTGCTGTGGTCCAAGACCTCAGCCTCACTGGGGAAACAGAACAAGGAGTGAGAGGGGACACCACCTTCTCCCTGTTCCCACATTAGAGTACTTCAGACATGCAAGATGTGGCTGGGGCCACCAGGGCCACCTCCACCCTTCCTTCTGTTCTGGTTGGTTCACCCAGTGTGTCTTGTGGTCCCCCCCCCTTCCAGCATGCACTCACCCCAGGAGCCGATGAATTTCAGTCTCATAGTTATCCTTCCTCAAGCTGTTGGAGGAGAGAACATGGAGATCAGTGCAGAGTCAGATAGTTTGATCCAAATTTAAGACTGCCCCAGTGTAACACTAAAGGCAGCTGGCAGCAGTAAATGGAAAGCAGGGAGTGCTACACATTCTTGAGATGTGGCAGCAAAACCACGACCCTCGAACATGTCCACCTGGAGCACAGGGTAGCCAAACCCAACCTTGCAAAAACCACTGCCAGGACTCCCCAGCAGAGGCCAGTGTGCTGATGCAGGAGATTACAGCCACTCCAGATGGGAGATGACTCCAGCACAAGGAGACAAGGGTCAGACCAAGCAACTGTTTCATCAAGGTTTCATTGTGACCAGCACTCACCTCTCCACATTTTTAAGCTGGACATTTGGAACTGTGTTGAACTTGTGCTTCTTGAAATAGGCTTCCTGGGAGAAAGACAGAGGGTAGGGAAGGAAAACCAGGTTTGATCATGGTCAGCAAGACCTATGACCTCAAGCATCCCCACTACTTGGGGAGGTGTCCGAGTCAGAGCTCAGCACCAGGACAGGGCCTGGGGGCTGTGGCAGGTCACTCACGTGGAAGTAGCCGTTCATGTTGAGCCCCACGATGCCGAAGTGGTAGGAGCGCGAGATGTCCGGGATGATGCACTCCCGGCCCTTCCGCTGCTCAGGCATCCGCATCCACATGTCCCAGTCCCAGAGCTGGGGAGGGGAAACTGCTACTCACACTCAACTCTGGGGACAGGCTGTGGTAGTGTGGCCATCCAGGGACCTTCCTGGGTGCCCACACCAGGTCCAGCCCTTTTGGCCCCAGCTCTGTGGATGGTTATGTGCCTCCTCAAGTCACTGCCTGTCCCAAATCCATTCTGCTTGGGCATTCTTCCCAGTATAAGCACAGGGATAGCCCCTCCTGGAGCCATGCACCCAGGGACTGGGTGAAGATCAGGGACTGCTGATGGGCAGAGAAGGGGGTGTAAAAGAAAGGGTCATTCCAAGGTACTCACCTTCTCAGGGGTTGGCCACTTTGGCTCCAGCTCATCCTTGTACAGGCTCTTCCGGAGCACCCATCCCAGGCCTGGCATGGTTTCCACACGGTACAGGAGCGATGGGTCCTCAGCTGTGTGCTCATAGCCCTGCAACATTATGGGGAGTGTTCAGCACCCTGAATGTACCTGTCCCCCACCAAAAAAAAAGGAGGCATCATGCTCCATTGAGTTTCTCATCATGGGAAGAATGAAACAGCCACTGGGAAGCACATGGCAGGGACAGGAGGGTGATTTGCACGGGCACTTCTGAAGAGTCCAGGACTGGGGAGACAGACCCACTTAGGATGACAGTGGGGACACATATCCTGCTTTAAAGATGGAACTTGGACTCCAGTCTGACATGGAAACAACACAGGGCAGAGGTGGCCCTGCTCCACCATCCTTCCCTGACCCACCTGGTCATTCCAAGCAGAGATGCAGTACAGGCTGTCATCCTCCTCCAGAAGGTGTATTGACTGGCTCAGAAAGCTGAGGAAAGAGTTGACCCATGTCAAACACCCTTCTACCATGAAAACCAAGGCAAACCCTCCACCAAGAGATGAGCCACCCCCAACTGCTGGAACCACTTAACCAATAAGTGGGTTAACCCTTAACCTGACCTGAGATAGCTGATGCTGGTGGGAGACCAGGGGAGGAGCACCCAAACAAGCTAAGCTGCATCTCACCATGGGGAAAGGACAGCATTGTCTCCTTAAGAAACAGGAGCCTCATTAGACACTGCCCCTGTCCTCTGGCTATGGGGCAGCTCCAACCATGTGAATGGATCAGTGTCCCCAAAAAGCCAACCAGGAAGAGACTCCCCAACCCTGAAGTCACCCTGCCCTGACTGCCAGACAGTAGCCTCAGACTCTGAAGGCAGAGCTTAGTTATTGCTTTTTCCTGGGGTCTGCTCAGCCTCAGGTAAGTGAGCTACAGCTGGCAGTGATCTGGCCTCTCCTGAGCACCCAGAGAGCTTCCAGGAAATGATCCCATACAGGAACTCCTAACTTTACCTGAAGAAGTCAACAGAAATGTCAAGATCTTCCTCCAGAACCACAGCAAATTTAGCATCCTGTAGGGCAAGGAGAACATCAGAAGGATGGAGATGAACAGGACAGAGCAGAGACAGCAGCAGTGTGCTGTGTCTGTGTGGTTCCTTGTCCTGGAGGACTGGTTCCACCTCCTGTGGGACAGGGATCACAAATACCAGGGGAAGGCTGGGCTGTAGCAGTCTCACTCACCGGGAACAGGTTGAAGGTTGCAGTCAGACTGGCTTTGTAGTGCTACAAGAAAAGACAATCATTGCCTGTGTTAGCATCAACTTGGCACAGATCTGGGGCTAAGCCTGCCTCCTTCAAATGCTGTTCCAGGTCCCTGGAAATAACCGTCCCAGGATTTGAAAGTTCTCTCACCTGGGAAACTCTGGCATTTTTAATGCTGATGGGAGTGTGCTGTATTCCTGAGAGGCCAAACAGCTCCACAACATCCATAGGCTCCTGCAATGGAAAAGTACGAAGTTCATCAAATGTGAGGGTCATTCTCCCCTCCCCTGCCAGTGTCAGCTCCCCAGGACAACAGGAACATCCCCTGTATGTGGCTGTCTTCTTGGAGACTAGTGAGGCTCAATACAGACCTGGCAGCATAGAACTTGCCAAACCCTTGTGGCCCCTCAGCCCTTCAGTATCACCATGACTTTGTTAGCCCTTTTTGCAGACCCAGAGTTGTATCCAAGAATATCTGGGAGGTCCCGATTCCCAGCCCCCCACAGACAGTGCAGAAAGAAAACAGCTATAACCAGGACCACCTAATAGCTGCTTCATGGCAAGACCACAATCAACTCAATTTTCTCTCACAGTTGCCAAGAAAAGGACCTTTCTGACCAAGGAGAGGGATCAGAAGTAATCTAAATTTGGGCTGACGTATCTCTGCCCCAAGAAGGAGCCACCAAAGCCTTCTCCATCCACTTTCGTGGCATCCCACCTCCTGGCCACAAAGGAGAGAAGGAGCTCCCATTGTACCAATCCTTCCCCCTTTCCCAGGTATCCACCATGGCAGCTCAAGCATCCAGGCTGCCCCCTCGTAGCTAAGGGATGCTGCTCCAGTTACCATGGCAATGGATGCTGCTATCTTTAACTGCTCTGATGTGGTGCAGCAAGAACCTGCATAAACAAGCCAGCTCCCCCAGCCCCACAACGTGGCAGTGGTGGGAGAGACCTGCAAGGGAACAACTGTCTCCATCCCAAGGTAACCAGGCAGTACCTCACTGGATGCTGCAGAGATGAGGCCTAGCAAGCTCCTGAGATCTACTAAGATCCCACATGCCTGTCCCAGAGTACATTCTACTGCCAGAGAGACATGGCTTGCAGTGGAACTCTCCAGGGCTATACAGGGTTGAGTGAGAGGAAGGTCTTTGCCTATAGAAGGCCAGTCCACCTCCACCTGGTCCCAGCTTTCATGAACCCCAAGGTTTGAGCCTTGGGAAAACACTGTTTTGTGTCTCTTCATCTCTTACTAAGAATGGAGCTGGACTGGTTTGTTCCTCTCCATGTGAAGCAGATGGACAGGTGGTGTTACACCCAGAGCCTTCTCAAGGGGCTGGCACTGCTCATCAAGTGAGAAAAGGGGATAGGGAGAGCCCAGCATGACCACCACGTGCCATTCCTGCACACCAATTTCCTCCTGACATGGGGATGTCAGTCCCGGGCTCTGGGAAAGGCCAAGGCAGCTTTATCCACACCCATGGCTTGGCTAACTTTGGCTGACTTTGTGTAGGAGCAGGTGAGGAGCAGTGTGACACACAGCAGGAGGAAGGTGATGAGGCTCTCAACTCCAAGGACTGGGCCAGCACTGGGGGAGAACAGAGCTGGCCACAGGGATCTCTGGCAATGCTCTCACCTCGTAGTAGCCATCGATGAAGACTGTGATCATCTGTGGATTGACACCCTGAGCCGACAGCAAGGAACGCAGCATCCTGCGGAGAGACGGAGGGGCCTGAGCGCAGCCCAGCCCCAGTGGGCACAGGCCCTTCAGCACAGGGTGTGGATCCCTTGGGATGGGGGAAAGTGTGCATCCTTAGGGAACAGGACCTACCTACGCCTTCCCTTCCCCTCCCCCAAGGTCTGCCCTTGGTGCTCACGCAACCCCTGGAGGAGGCTGGATCCTGCCAGCAGGAGAAAGGGAAGGGCCTAGGCCATGCCTGGTCTTGCGGCACGGAGCAGAGGAGCTGTGCCCTCTGGGAGTGCTTACCTGTACAGGTAGTTGGGGCGGTTCCCTGCAATGACAGCTACTGGCACATCAAAGACTTTATTGTCTTTGAGCTGGAAGAGAACAATGTGTGTGAGCGGGGGTGGTAGAGGCCATGCAAACCAAAATGATTCTATGGCACAGAGAGCAGGATCCAAGGGGTAGGGACCCACTGTTAAGACAGCAGAGCTGCATAGTTCTATCTCTTGGCTCAGGGCCACACTAACCAGCCAGGATGCCCTCAGCATGACTGAAAACTCTACCAGCTTCCCTTCTTCACCTCACCTCTGACCCAGCTCCAAAATCCCAGTTTGCATCCACTCAGAGACCTGTGTCTGAACCCTTTAGCACCATGCCAAGGACAGCCCAAAAGTCACAACAGCTGCTCTGTCTGTAGATATTCAGGCTCTGCTGCTTACACTGATATTCCTAGAACAGGGTAACTAATCCTGGCAACTCAGAGCAAAGGAACTTCCCTGCCCTAGCATGACCTGCCCCCAGCTATTCACCCCACCTTAGCTGGGGCTAAGGGCTTGCCCAGGGGGAGTTTGCATCACTCAGCTAGGAGTGCTCTGCATCAGCTGCAAAACACACCTGGTGCAGCCCAGCCCTCCCTCCTGGAGCCTTCCTGAACACTCTGCCCCTGCACTCACGGGATCAGGGTTGAACTCGATGGGTGTGGGGTCCTTGCAGCTGCAGACACTGCCATAACCTTCCACCTTGCTGCAAAACCTCTTGCGGCGCCGGTTCAGCTCCGTGTCGGGCCAGTGGCACTCAGCATCTGGAGGCACCCAGGGGAAAAACAGACCTGTCACCCTGTCACCCCACCCAGACACAGTCACTTTGGGTGCTCCAGGCTGGGAAACCACACACATGGCTCTCCTTACGCTCAGCCAGCAAGCCAGTCCTTGGCAGTGAACAAGCAACACTTTGGATGCCAGATACAACCCCAGGAGCCTTTCAGAGCCCAATCCCATCTGAGTGGCCTCTCTGAGCAGCAGCAGGTTGTTCAAGGCCAAGAGTCAGAAAATTGACCAGACCAGGTCTGGCTTGCACAGGTGACAATTGGCCATGTTCTCACTTCTCCATCCTCACCTTTCTCAACAACCATGCCTGGAATTGCCATGGAAGTAGGAAGAAAGGGAGCTAAGCCCATTTTAAAAGTTACCATCATCATCTCAAAAAGCCTTAAATGGCTTTGACTTAAAACCAGGCAGCAGGGAGACATCTCCCAGAGACACCACAGAGCAGCTGTACTTCTTACCTTCCACAGATGTCAAGTGAACTTCTGTCTTCAGCAGAACAGGGTCACCCCATGTCGAGAGGGCAGGTGACTTGGCGTGCTTCTCCCCATACACTTCTCCTGGAGCAGGAACACAGGGTCAGGACTGCCTGGAAGGGCCCAGCCCCACTTTGTCAAGGCATGACCAGGGGCTGTCAGCCTGGGAGACAGCTTGGCACCTTTTCCCATTGGCCTCTGGCAAACTGCTGAAGGAACATACTCTGCCTCCACACCCCCCTCACCCCCAGGAATGGAGCTGCTACTCTCTGGGACTTGTTCCCTGCTCATAGAGCCTGTTGGGGATGGGCTGGATTTCTCTTCACCTGGCTTCTCCCAAAGAAAGGAGCCACAAAGCCTCTCCCAGCCTGTGCAAGACTCACCCCCCTTCTTCCCCACAAATGTCCACATGTCTCTCCAGCTCAGGAAAGGTGCAACTTGGCTCCCCAGGCTTTTCAGGACATTCTTGGCTGTCTCCTTGAGGTGAAAGGAGCCTTCATCCTGCAACAAAGCACAATTCTGCAGCAATTCTTTTCCCTGTCAAGAGGTCTGGCCAGGGGTTTCCAGCTGTCTCCCATCAATACCAAAGGGGTTCAGGGCCCACTCCTACCCTTGAACCAGCTGAGCCAGAAACCTTCAGGGTCTCTGTGCCACTAAAGCTGTTGGTGGCTTCATAATGGCCCACAGGCAGGTCAGAGGAATCATGAACTCCTGTTTCTTGAGAACAAATTGTTCTCAAGCAGGGCCATGTGTTAATCAACACTTCACACAGCTAAACACAAAACCTTGAAGCAGCACAGTGCTGCTTGCACAGGAGCCCAGACCCAGCAGTGTCCACAGGGCCCTTGTAGAGCCTGGAACTGGGAGCCAGAAGGATCCCACCACATCCTTATATTTCCTCACATCCATTCTCCACCGCAGCCTTTGTCTATTGCTGTGGGCTCTGACACATCTGCTTTTTGCTCCCCTGCTTTGCTGGGCACAGCAGTACCTGCAGCAAGAAGGGACAGCAAGAGGACAAGGGAGATGATCCAGACAGGAAGTCACAGATCCATGGGGATGTGACATTCAGTCCTGGAAATGCCTGATGACATTTAGGAGGCTACTGCCCAGATGAGCTTCAGGACATCCTGACTCAAGACAACTTTTTTTTTATATTAGGGTCACACCTACCTTAATGGTGAAGATTAGGATTCGGCCCCGGGCAACCATGTTGAGGAAAAGTACCATGGCTTCATCTTCATGGGGGGAATAGGTGTCAAAGACCCTCTTGGCCATCACATGACCCTGTTGGTATTCATATGTCAGATGGATCTTAAATACTACATGGTATGGACACACAGAATTATGGAAATCTGCCCTGGAAGCCTCACTCCCTGAGCAACACAGGGAGTGGCTTTTCCGGTATGCCAGGGAGTTAGTCCCCAGAGTTAGTCCCCAGGCAAGCTCAACCCTCAGGCCTTCCTGCACAGAGATCCATGGGAAGCATCACCCAACCTCACAGCTCCTCCCCTGCCTGCTCCCCAAGGACGGCAGGCAGCACAAGGAAACCCTGCAGGGACTCTCTGGATGACCATGCCATGCTCAGCAAACTGCACACAAAAAGCATTCAGGGATTTCCCTCCTGGGTGCCCCTGGCCTCAGGCACCCAATGGTTCAAGAGGAAGGACAAACTGCCCAGTTTAGAAAGACACAGGGATGTTTTACCGTGGCCTGATTTAAGACGATGACATGGATCCCTCTTCCCTGCTCCCGAGCCTCGTCTTCCAGGACCTGCAAGTGGACAAATGATGAGAATCATATGCCAAGACCTCTTCTTATTCCCTGCTCATTCTGTGCAGCAGAGCCCCCAAACAAGAGGCAAATCTCTTTGGCTTTGCTCACAGCAGTGATGGGTGTAGAAGTCCTGGAAGCAGAACTTCTTGCCAGCCACTGAAGTGCTCTCACCACTGTTGTTTGTGGTGTCACCCATGCAGCTCTGCCCACCCTCTGCTCACAGGACAGCCAGCACCTGTCACTCACCGTCGTCCCATCCACGGCCACATAGACCTTCGACCGGCTGGAGTACACCTCGACATCCAGGACCTTCTTGTTGTTGACAGGGTGCCTGGGGACTTCCACATTCAGCATCTCGTCATCTACAGCAGAGAAACTCCCAGTTTCAACCAGTCAAGTGAAGCTTATCCCTGCTCTGTGCTAACCCATCCAGAAGGGCATGCCCAGCAGGCACCCCAACCCAAGGAGTCATGGGTTGGAATTTACAGGGATGGTAGGTAAGGGAAAATACCAAATGACAACAGCTCTGACCCCATAGAGATCCCTGCAGCCAAATGTGCTAAAGCCTTCAGTAGACAAATCAGGAAGGGAGCAGCATTTTTTATTATTTTTTGTTAAACCTACATGCACAGACCTGTTTGTTGTGATGTAGCTGGTCACAAGTTAGTCCTGACTTAAAGAAACCCTCCAGTTTCCTTGCTTTCAAAACACAATAGGATGCTTCCCCTCACCATAGTCCTGTGCAGACTCCTCTTCCTCCTCATAAGCAGCTCTCCTGGTGTCCAAGATCAGCTTGATGTTCACAATTACGGTCACAAGCAGAAAGAGGACAGCACCTGTCTGCAATGCAGGATGTTTTGTGTTAGAAATTTGTAAGTAACAACCCCAAAATCAGCCTGCCTTGGCATGGGCTGCAGGGCACCCCAAGAAGATCCTGCATGGGATCACAAGCATCTGACACTTCCCCATATTTTTTCTGAGGAAAGCAAAGAGAAAGAAATACAGGTGACCGAGTTTCATGATGAAATGCATTCATCAGCTGGAGAGCACTGACTCCTTGATATGTGAGAATTAACCCACTTCCAATGTATACCTGCTTCCAGATCTGTGAGCAGATTCCTGCTAAATTATTGCATCGAGGTTGAGGGTGCCTGCAGGCAAAGAGTTTGGTAATTCAGAGTTACAGCTCCCAGGGTAACCTTAACTTCTGCCTCTGCTGCAGCATCACTACTCTCATCCATCCCTCTGGAACCCGAGGATGCACTCAGGGTGTTCAGAGGAGAGAAGATGCTGTGCAGCTGAATCAAACAAAGGGAAGAAGCTGAGGTCTGATTTCAGGAAACTGCACTGTACCACAGGCTGCAGAGACCAGCCTGCAGCCTTACTGTCTGCAGCAAACTTCAATTGCAACCCTTGTGGATGCTGGCACAGAGGGCTTGGGAAGGTTCAGGGGCTGTGGAACAAACCCTTGACTCTCTGAGGTCATTAATGAGGCTGGGATGACACACTGGCCTTCCCTTGGTGAGAGGCACTAAAGGATTCCTGCCCTATCTGTCCAGCTACTGCCTCAAAGCTGTCTTGCTGCTATCTCTGCCAAGCAGGTCCAAGGAGTAACTGAGGAAAATGGAAAACCAGCAATAAGACAACACGATGGTATAAATGTCACTGTGGCATTTTGGCTTGTTAATTTGCTGTTGACTCAGGACTATGAGCACCTTTTTGGATCTGTGCACAGGAAGCTTTTAATTAAGCATGAACAGAGCTGTGGGCTCATGGAGAGGCAGCAAGGCCACCTCACCAACCTGCCCAGACCTTCTGACCTGATCAGCACTGGGAACACGAGGGAACAGCCCTGGCGACCAGAGCAAATAAGGCAATAAGGAATAAGAATTAAGCAAGACCAGCAGCCAGGTCTAGCAGAGCTGGCTTGGTCAAAGCTAACTGATGAATGCTTGGCTGCTGTAGACCTGGCTATTCCACACCTGCAGCTCTGGTCTACCTATTTTAAGCCAAATTTTCATCTGTGTTTTAAGAGATGTGTGCAGGATCTAGCCCATTGCCCCAGCATGGTGAGCAATGCCTGCCTGAATGACCAGATCCATTCCCAAGCCTTCAACATCCTATCAGACACAGAACTGAGCAGTCTTCTTGCCCAGAGAGCCCTCACAAGCCTTTGTCCTTCCAGGCACATGCAAAACCCTCCTCTGCTCCCTCCCAGCAACCAACTGCCAGATTTCATGGGCCCCTCTCAGGAAAGGCCCCTTTTCTATGTTTTGCTACCAGGGGCCAAACCTTCCTGTCCTTACAGCCCCAGACTCCCCCCAGGATGCTGTCTCCACCAAGGATAAGCTGTTTTACAGCACAAGCAACCAAGCCTGAGGCTTTCCCAGACACCAGCTGCCTCTGGGGCATGAGATCCTATTACCAAGCCCTATTTTCTCTGTCCACCTGTTGTGCCTTATACCAGGCTTGGTTTGCAAATCAAACAGCTAAAGGCTGAGCCCTGCAGCAATCAGCATGGGTCCAGGGCCAGGTTTCTAGCTGAAAGGTTCCCAAGGCCACCTGGATAATTGTATCTTCTCCCACAGCCACTCAACAGGTCTGCTGGCAGCTGAAAGGAGCTGCTACACATGGCAGACCCTTCCACACACAGGCACTCGGAGGCAGCTTCTCGGGGAACATGTTATGCTTCCTCAGCATGTCAGGTCACCCAGACTGCCAGCAGACGCACTTCCACCCATGCAGCTGCTCCATAAACTTGTAAATCCTGTAGATTATCCTTCCTAATCTACTGCAGGGCCGCGGGTGACTCACCTGGCACAGCTTCCGCAGCGCGCGCTGGTTCATCAGCTTGTACTTCCAGGCAAGGTACCAGCTCCGCTTCTTGTGGGGCTTCACAGCGGGGTTGGGCTTCCACTCCTCCATAGTCCCGGGGGCTGGCACGGGGGCAGCCGTGTGGGGCGAGGGTCAGGATGTGCGCTGCTCTCCTCTCATGTCCATCGGGGCTCCCTGCCGGGATGGGCGCAGGGTGAGGGAGCTGCCTTCAAACCCTCTCCCCAGTAAAGACAGCCTGGCACGAGCAGTGGCTGTGGACCGCGCTGATGTGCTATGAGCAAAAGCCCTTTGGAGCCTCCCTGCCTGCCAGCACTCTTGCTGGGAGCAATGCTGAATTTGAAGGCTTTGCTGCAGGGTGAGGGGAGGCTGCAGGGTGAGGGGAGGCCCCTGAACTCATCGGCCAGTAACTGCCTTTGCTCCAGGCCAAACCCTCAGCGTGGCTGCTGCAGTGCCATGGGCCCATTCCCACGCTCCGGAAAGAAAAGCAGCCCAAAGTCAAAAGCAGACGATAGATCCCGGACCATCAGTTGTTATGGAATGGACCATCATGTGGCCATGTGTGCCAGGGGGGTCCCCGCTGGAGAGACACCCTCCCCACTAACAGCCCCATGCCCGCTACCGGGGTGCAGCCAGCCGGGCACGGGGAGCAGCACCGGGCCAGCATCCTGCTGGAGCTACAGCACTCCCGGGCCGAGGAGCTGTGCCAGCGGGAGGCCGGGCGCCCTGCGGGGAGCAAAGCGCTGGGCCTGGGCGGGATGTGGAGCCCCGGCAGGGCCAGGGACCGGTCTGGAGCACAGCGCGCCCCAGCAAGGCCAGGCAGGGCGGGGAGAGGATCGCTGAGGGGCGCGGAGGCACTCGGGGGGTGGGGGCGGAGGTGGCGAAGGGCACCGAGGCGCTCCGGGTGGGGTGGGAGAGCCGGGTGTCTGAGGGCGGCAATGAGCGGCGGCGGGGAGAGGGGGGAGCCGGGCGCTTCGGGACCGCGGGGAGGCCGGG
>WBNO01006348.1:295381-374508 GCA_013400575.1 Peucedramus taeniatus
CCGCCCGCGACGCCCGCACCGGCCCGCGGTGCCCACCCGCCGCTCGCCGAACGCCTCCGGACGCTCCGTCTCGAGCTGGTGAGTGCCGCGGTACCGGGAGCGCTGCCGACCGCCCCCGGTAACTGACCGTCCCAAGCCGCGGTCACCGCAGCCGCCTCGGGCAGCCGCTTGCCACTCCTGGTGACAGTCCCGAACAGTGCCCGCGCTCTGCCTGCATTTTGGGGAGCCCCCCTTGCTCCTCCGTGTACGCGTTAACAGCCCCCAGCTCGCACCCCTGCCCCGGCCCACGCAGCATCCACCCCCCGGGGTCCCCCTCGGCCACCTCCTTCCTGCCCCCCTCGCACCCCCAGGCGCCCGCTCCGTCGGGGATCGCGGTGTCCGGGATCAGAATTTCGGGCAGGGACCTTCGCCAAGGGCACGGTGGTGGATCTTGTCTCCCCCGGGTGTGACCCCCAGGGTGACAAGGCACAGGCATCGCTGGGAGCTTTCCCGGGGTTCGGAGCTTCTCGGGCGTTAGTAAAGGGCTGTGCTGCGGTGCAGCCTTTCCCGGGGACCGGGCGAGTGCCGATCGCAGCTTTCTCGCTTCCCTCTTTCGCGGAGGGAGCAAAGACCGGCGATGCCTGCGCCTCCGGGAAACGTGGCGAGGTTGGGCAATGGGTTCAAGTGCAGCTGGGGGAAGGGACTCTCCCACGCACGAACATGCCGAGCGGGTGGGAATGAGCATTGTTTCCATAGGGAAACGGGTTAAATACGCCCGCATCCCTGCGTGCCCCCTGGGGGCCGGAGCACCACCCAGCCCGAGCCCTCCGCTTTGGCTGATTCAATATTCCCATCGGTGCAAGAGCTTTCATCCTCCCTCTGCTTTCATCCTCCCTCCGCACCGGCTTCCAGGCTGCACCCTGACCGGAGGAGAAAGGTCTCTGGGGCAGTGCGGTGTTTGCCCTGCCCAGGTGCAAGCAGACTCAGCCTATGGCCAGCAAGGCCTGCCTTGAGCCGGGCATTATTCACCTTGGCTCAGAAAGGCATTTCCTTGCCCTGCCCTGGCTCTTCTTGCTGGCCAGTGAGGAAGTGGGGACACCTCATACCCAGATCAGCAGTTAGGGATTGGAACCCAGGTGCCAAAACCCAGCACAGGGCTCCCCTCATTGCCCCATCCCCATGAACAGGGACCAGAATTCTCCCCCTAGCAGCAGGAATCCAGCAAACCCAATGCTCAGAGGATAAGCTGGCCTGGGAGTGGGCGGTGGGAGGAGAAATTAGCAAATTCCCACTCTCGCCTCCTGATCTGAGGAGGAAGATTTATCCTGAGGGCTAGATATCTTGAAAGGAGAAGGCGCCTGAGGTTTCTTTCGTGCAGGGGAGGGGAGCAGGGCTGTATCTGCCTGTGGAGAGCGTGAGGGGGAGTGTGACAGTCCCCTGTACAGCAGTCCTTGGTGCGAGGTCATGCAGTGAACTTCAGTGCATCTGGAGGAGTACAGAGAGCAGCCTGTGCTGGGTCTCCTCCCACAGTAACCATGACTTGCTGGAGAGGGGGTTTCTTGGAATGCAAGGGGGAGGTCAGGCTGGCGTGAACTAGCAGCAAATTGATGGCTAACTCCTTCCAGCAAGCAGTATGGAAAGCAGGGAATGTTATCCCACCTTCTGCTTTTGGGTTGGCTCCCCGGGCATCTCTGACAGCTGCAGTTCTGCACGAGGCAGAGAAAAAATGGGGAACCCCCCCCCAGGGGTTTCCAGCTCTCCTCCTCCTCCGTCGTCTCCCTGCCAAGGCCAGATGCTTTAGCAGTGCGTGCAGAAAAGTCCATTGTAGGCAGTTTTTTAAATAACTTGCCTAGAAAGGAAATTTCTGCACTTGGAAGCTGGCTCCTGCCCCAATCCGGGCACATCCCAGCTATTTTTTATTTAAATCCAGCTTGAGGAGCATGAGGAGGGGGTGGGAGGGCTGGTGTTGGGTCTTTACAAATCTCTGACCCTTTTTTTCCTGTCGTCTGGAGTCAGAGGTGTCACGTGCTGAAATCCTGGCTGGAGTTTTCCCAGGCTCCTTCCTCGGATGCTTCTATGGCTGTGCTGGCTGTGGGACCAGAGACAGGGGTCTCAGGAGACCATGGGGTCACCCGTGGGCGGGCAAGTGACTCCCAGGGTACCGGATGCTGAGGATCGAGCGGTGTGCTTAAAAATGATCCCTGGGGAGCGCAGGGATTTCTGTCACAGCTTGCTGATGCTGGGCACAGGATGTGTTTGTGAAGGAGTCCGTGGGCATCTGCAGCCTGCAGGCTGCCTGTATGTGCCCTGCAGTGGGTTTTCTCCCTTTCCCCCCATCGTGGCCTTATTTCCTTTCCTGGCAAAATATTTGCGTCCTGTGTAGGGGAAATCCAGTGGCTTTTGGCGGCCAGTATCATACAGACAGGAATGTCTTGGCACACGGGGCTCTCCATTAGGAAAACAGATGTTTCTGCAGCAACTGAGATTTGCAAAGAGTTTCCCCAGGCTCGGAGGGGCAGGAGTCGGTGAGGCGAGTGGTGTGATCAGCAATGCCTGTCCTCCTTGTCCTCCCATTTTGGGAGGGATTTGGGTCTCCAGATCCTGCCATGTGACATTGTCACCAGGCTTGGTTCAGACCCTAGAAGGTGAGAAGTAAAGGCATGAAGGGACCAGCCTGGGGAAGTGCTGATGGTCCAGCCAGACACTTGCACTGAGTAATGCCTGATCCTCTTGCCCTGCCAGCAGCCTCCCAGGTCTTGGAGGATGCTCTGGGATCAGATCTGCATCCAGTACCTCCAGTTCCTTGCTTACTCCTTGTTCCCAAAGAAGATAGCAACACAGGTGCCCTGGATTTATTTCCCTGAGGGGGTTGGAGGCTGGTGGGAACCATAAGTTGTTGGTCACCGATGGCCGTGTCCCCAGGTCTTGGACAGGGTCCCCTGGGATGGTTCACTGCAGGGTCTTCTCCCATACTCTTCATCAAGCAACTTAGGAGACCTGTGGCCACCACAGTGACACCTCTGCTGGGCTGGGACACGGGGCCCCTGGGTCACCTCAACCCCGCTGTGCTCTGTGTCTCCCCCCAGGCTTGTTTGCGAGCGGTGGACGTGAAGATCCTGCAGCAGCTGGTGGTGGTGAACGAGGGCATCGAGGCGGTCAAGTGGCTGCTGGAGGAGCGGAGCACCCTGACCAGCCGCTGCAGCAGCCTGGCCAGCAGCCAGTACAGCCTGGTGGAGAGCCAGGAGGCCTCACGGAGGGGCAGCTGGGACAGCCTGCAGGACCCCAACGACAGGCTGGACAGCATCTCCGTTGGCAGCTACCTGGACACCTTGGCTGATGACATGGATGAGTACTCCCACAACGCCGCTGAAACCGCCGCTGCAACCACATCGGGCAGAGCCCTGGCCAGGGCAGAGCAGGATTGGGTCAGGGTCGAGCCCGAGAGGGGTCTTGCAAAGCAAGAGAAGGACATGGAGGAGCACGAGTGGCCCCACGTGGACCTCTCCCCACCTGGGTTGCCCCAGGATCACCGGTTTGCTAAGGAGTCCCAGGTGGCCAATGGGTATTTGGGCCAGCAGTCGCCCTCTCTGGAACCAGACAGAGACACCAGATCACCACCAGGGGCCAGGGAGAGGCTGGGGAAGGGAAATCCAGATGGGAAGGCTTGGAAAGCTGAGGCTGACCTTGAGAACTGCAAACTCAACAGCAAACTGCACCTGGAGTACGATGCCCACTGGCGCTGGCTCCAGTCACAGGATGATGTGACATTTTTATAGCCTGTGACTTTGCCTTCCTAGTCCAGCTCTCCCAGCTGCCCACTCTGCTTCACTTGTCTGTCCTTGGGAGAGTTTGGGGGGCTGGAGAGGGAGGCCAGGCTGGCTTGGTGGGTTGCACTGTTCCTCTTGATGGCCCCAACAGAATTTGGTGATGCAGCCATAAGGGACTGGCAGCCTACCCTGTGGCACATTTCTGGGAGAGGAGGGATGAGGTGGGTCTTGGTAGATTTAATTCTTTGCTCTAGGGTGTTGCTTGCAGGTGGCTGGATGCCCCTCTGTTGTCCGTGGTGGTGGTGGGGAAACCTGGGACAGTGGTGTTCCTGGGATCTCTCCCTCTAATCCTCTGCTTTGTGTGTGCAAAAACTGGGGACCCTTCCCTCAAAACGACTACCCTGAGAGGACAGGAGATACTGCCATGCAACCACAGCTTGGTGGCACCAGCATGCTCACTGTGGGGCTGGACCATCAGCAGGGCATTCCTGTTGGATCTGCTCATTTCCATCATTGTCTTCAAGGCCAGTGTCCATCCAGGGCAGAGCAGACCTGGCGTTTGGCCCCAGCATGTGGTGGATGCAAAAACACCCTTGCCTGCAGGTGAAGCCCTGCCTGGTTTAGATGCCTCTGTGAAGCCAGTCTGAGGTGGGGCTGGGAAGCCTCTGTCCTCCTCTTCCTCCCTGCGGAGGAAGGATGATGGTGCAGACTTCCCGATGTGGTGACATGAGAACAGCAAAGCACTGGGTGGGAAATGGAAATCCAATTCTCCCAGTTTGTTCCTGGACTGTCTTCCACCCTGGGAGCAGTCCTGCAGAATCCCCAGGATGTGGCAGCACACGGGCAGCCTGGCAGAGCCTGCAGGGCTGAGACTCAGAGAGGCTCCTGCTCTCCCCTGACACGGTGTGATGGTGGGGAAGGCTGGGTTTCTCTGTCTGTGTGATGAATGGTGCCAGGTCTCTGCCTTCTACCAGCAACCAGAAACATGAGGCTGCTCTGTCGGGGTGGATTTGCAGTGACTCTGCCCTGGAGACATCTCTGTCTTTTTAGCCTTGGCTTCTGCCTGTGCCTTTTGCTGTCCCCACCACTCCTCTTAGCATGCCCCTCGCTGACTTACAGAGCATGGCTTTCAGCTGGAGCTGTGTGAGAGCTTGGGCAGGACCTTCTGCCTTCACCAGATGATGCAGGAAAGGACCTGAGCATCCTGATTCAAGGAGCCAAGCTCTTCCACATTTGTGGATAAGCCTGGAATGTCCTGACTTCAGAACCCATGGGTACATCTATCCCCAGCCAAGTGCTGTGATGGCTTTGCTCTCACCATCGTGCTGTTGTTCCCTTGCCTGCATGGGTCACAGTTTGGATCTGTCTGCGCTGAGATAGCAGGAGTGAGGACATTGTCTTGGGATGTCAGTGGGAAGCTAAGACAGAGGGAGGTGACTGGCTGTGACTTTCCAGATGTGAGATGTGAGCTGGCTGTGGTTAGGAAGGTGGTTGGATGCACAACAGGTTCAGCTTGGTGTCTCTGAAGCAGCACCTTCAGTGGAAATTACCCTCTGTTCTGAGAGCCCCGACCACCCTCCCTTCCTCTGCAGATCCTCAGAACCTCCCTGGATGGGTGTGGAGAGCAGGACAGTACCCAAAATTCTCAGAGATGGTACCTACTGAGGACTTGGGTGAATCCCAGCAAACTGGGAAGGGGTTGCCCTATGCAACAAGCATCCATCTGCCTGCCCTGGAGCAGCTGTGCTTGCCTTGCCATTGCCTGCCAGTAGCTTGTGGCTCCCTGCTGCCACTGAGCCACCATGTCCCCAAGGCTGGCTGTCCCCTGCTTTCTTGCTAACCCTGCATGCAATGAATCAGCTGAAGGTCCCTGGGGGAGACAGGGTAAGTCCTTTGGCATTGTTAAAATAATTCTCATCAACAAAAAATAGCTGGCTTAATAAATGTTTGTGTTTCTCCCAGGCCACGCTGTCGGTGCTTTGCTGAGCTCACCGGTGTTTCTAAGGAAAGGGGAGAGGCTGTGGGATGGTATGCCCTGGAGCCTCTGGCAGCCCTGCAGAAGGGCAGGTTTAGCCCCAGCCCTGAAACAGGCACAGTGGCACAGTCCAAGTGTCTGGGCATCTGTCCCTTTTCACATCAGTGAAAGAAGTCACTTTTCCTGAAGCAGCTGGACACATCTGCTGGGAGCAAGGGTGACTGTATTGATCTCGGCTGGACTATGTGTCAAACAGCACCTTCACCCTTCCTGCCCTGTATTTCCAAGAAAGATAATTTCAGGTGTTTGCCAGCCCTGTTAGCTGTGCTAGAGTCTTTCCTTCCTGTGTTCTGCAGTGGCAGCTTTGGCTCCCATGGCTTCCTCCACCCAGGAGGTGCAGTGTGGCTCTGGGTGTAGAGCAGAGACTTCTCCAGCCCAGCCAGGGTGGGAGCAGCACAGCTCTGATATCAGGCTGTTGGGATTTGCTCCTGGGTGGATCTCTTTAAAACCACTAGAGCCAGTGCTCATGCAAACATCAGCTTTTCCAAAGCAAATGCAATCGGCTTACCCAGCCCTGCCATCCCAGCCTCAGCATCCCTTCCGGCTCACGGCCTTGACGCCATGAGCTTTTGTAAATGGGGAATTGGATGCTGGAGCCAGCAGGACTCAGCAGGATTTCCCCAGTTTCTGCTGGGCTGAGGTAAAAAATAGAATCATGAAGAAAACCTTAGACAAAAAATGCCCAGCCTATTCCTCTTACAAACCTAGATCTCAGCAGTTGGATAACCCTGTATTGCTGGAGAAGAACTTTTGCTGGGGCTTCCTTGGCCATGGACTCTTCAGCCTGACTTACATCAGCCCAAGGTGCCTGTAGTCACAAAGTCTGTGTATCCCCCAAATCCCAGCCCTTGGAGCTGGAGGGGTGGATGGGACCTCGTGGTTGTCTCCCTGCTCTGTCTCTGGGCTGCCTGGATGAGGGATCCCAGGCACGTGCAGAGCCAAGGTCCCAAACCTCCCCTGGGGAAACACCCGGGGACCTGCGTCTGGCTGAAAGGTGGGTGCAGAGCACCTATGGGTTGGAAACAGCCCACAGCACGGATCCACAGCCTTCCTCCTGGTCTGCCTGGCCCTGACCCTGCCTGCTGCTGCCCTTGAGCTGCTCTTGGGCTGTTCAGTGCCGGTATCAGGTAAGAAAACAAGCAGATAAAGCAGGCGGGATCCCAGCCGTGCCAGAAAACACCCACCTCTGTTACAATAAAAACACCAGCCAGCCAATTTTTTTTTCCAGATATACACAGAGATTAGAGTGCCTTAACGAGGCAGTAAAACACTTCAATAGCTCTCCTTGCTTGTTATTAAAATGTCCCCTGGGCTTTCCCTTGCCTGCGTGCGGCTCAGCTCCAAAAGGGCCTGTCCCCAGAGCAATGCAGCCATTTAAGCAATTTCTGTTAGTTCCTGTGGGGAGGAAGCATGAAAATATCATTTTCTCAGGGGAAAAAGAGCATGGTCCCCATGATCGGAAGGGAGGTGGCCAAACTCTTTGGCCTTTGTTCTGGTGGCCCTGTGGCCCCACACCAGCCCATGGGCTCGCTGGCATGGGGAGCATCACTGTGGGGTGATCCTGGGAGTGGGTGCAGGGGGTGTGTGGGTGCAGGCACAGCCTGTGGGGCTGGATCACAGTGCCCCCATCCTCCTTTTATCTGGAGATTGACCTAGTTATCTGTAACCCTTTCTGGGGAGCAGTGCTGTGAGCAGAGCTCTGGTTTTGTGCTGCCTGACCCATTGCAGGCAGTGTGGGGCAGGAGAGGCCAACAAATGGGACAGGAAAGGCCAAGTGCAGCCCCAAGCCCTGCTGTTTTGGCTGTGGGGATGTTCTGATGGTCTCCTGGGCAAGGCTGAAGTGTTGGTGCTGGTTGCAGCAAAGTGGTGATCCCCAGATGCCCAGGAAGAGCTCCATGATGCCAAAGCTGCCTCCAATTTAGGGCAATTGAATTCAGTGCACTCCTTTGGGGCATGGTACCCAGGCTGGCCCCATCAGCCAGCTCTCCTCCAGCCAGCACCCCTCATCCAGCCTGCTCCCCACAGTGCCCAGGAACCCCCAGTGCCGGGTTAAATCAGCACAGTGTAGGATTATCATATCCTGAACTTCCTGCTGGTTTCCAGCTTTTCCTTCCCACTACCCCAGGTTTACAGGTCTCCAAAGAACCTCCTACAAGTTTTGTGCAAAGAGGAGAACAAGAGACATCCCCCCACCCCATACCTGTCGTCTGTTAACCTCTACAAACCCTGGAGAAGCCACACTGGACAGGGGATGCTCTGCCCAGGGAAGCTCAGACACCAAGAGGGGTCTCCTGGTAACCTCTGCCTCCTCTCCACCTTTGGGAACTCCCTCCTGAGATTCTTGGAGTCTGCAGCTGAGTGAGTGTGAGGCTGCTGAACAGGGGTACAAAGTCAGAACATGAACCAGGAAGGAGCTGAGCCTTTGGGAAATGCCTCCCCAGGCTGTTTGTTCCCTGCCAGGGGCTGGCAGCAGGCCAGGCCTTTGCTCTGGAGAATAATCCGCTGGCTTTAGAGCTTCCCAGCACTGCTTGGGAGTGAAAAACAAGTGTGACTGCTCAGGGCCTCGTGGGTGTGTGGGCATGGGTGGGAGACAAGGACAGGCTCAGGACTTCATTCCCTGCCTGTCCCAGCCCAGCTGGGGGGCTGGGAGGAAGTGGTGGCATAGCTGTCCCCTTCCTCCTCGCTGGGTGCTGGGCACCCCCTGGTCCATCAGCATCCCTGATATGCCACCTTCTTCCCACTTCCATCACCCACCCCTGGGCAAGGATCCCCCTACACCTCCCACACAGGACATGGATCTGGGGACGTCCTGCTCAGTGCCACCCCAGGGGTGACAACCAAAACACGTGTGTGCCCAGGAGATGAGTGTGCTCCTGGCACCAGCTCTGCCTCCATCCCCAGCAGGGAGCAGCAGAAAAATCTGAATTGCTTTGCTGAGAAATTAATCTTCTTTCCCTGTCTTAGCTCAGTCTGACCTAGAAGAACCACCCTCCCTCCCCAGGTTGTTTTTTTTTTTCCCTTGTGGGATGTTTAAAGGGAAAATTACAGCAAATGTATTGCAAAGAAGCTGTGGGAGACAGGGGCCAGATCTCCAGCAGGGCAAAGTGGTTTTAGGCAGGATTTGCCAGGCTGCCCTCTCCTGAGACCCTCTGATCTGGGGTGGGTGGGCAGAGAAAATTTCATCTGCACAACCATGGGCAGTAAAACAGAAACAGTAAAAGGTCAAGAGCTGTGTTGGGCTCCTCTGGGCAGGGGGCAGAGTTGGGGGGATTTTTGGCTGGAGAGAGAAATGGCAATGGGAACAAAGCAGCTGCAGTGCTTGTGCACTCCCTTGGTGGCTGTGGTCCTGGGGTGGAGACAGGGACTGGGGTGGAAGGACAGCACTGACCACCAAGACAGGGACAGGAGGTGAAATATGCCTCTCCCAGAACCTGCTCCTGCCCCACACCAAACCTTCCACTGCCCCACTTCACATCCCTTTTCCCCAGTCCCTTAATGCCAGGGATGAAGCCTGGACGGCTCAAATGCCATCTGCTTCACAGGCTGGCTGAGAGAAACCAGGCACCCCAACACCAAAATGATCCTGACAAAATGCTGAAGCTCACATTCTGGGGGTTACATCCAAGGAAAGGCTTCATCTACCTTTAAAGCTCATCAGCTGCCCTGTGAAGGACTTTGCTCCTGGGCTGAAGGGCCAGGAGCCCCTTCCCTGCTCCCTCCCTGCCTCAGCTTCCCTTTTGTAATGTTGGGGGAGATAAAAAGGAAAGAAACCCCCAGTCTCCTCTTGTGCCTGAGGATGTTCTTGTGGCTGTGCTGTGGGGTTGGTTCCTGTTCCACAAGGAGGAGGAGAGCAGGGAGGCCAGGCAGTTGTTCTGGTGCTCATCCACGTGTCTCTGTATGTCTGTCTGCCTGTCCCTCCTTGTCAGAGTGCAGCACATGTGGCTGTCCCACACCTTCTGAAAAGGGGTCTTGAGTCCAGAACCACCACCAGCTGGGGTCTGTGCACTGGGAGAGGGGCAATGCTGGGAGCCAAAGGGTTTTGAGGCAGTTTTTGGGCAGCAGCCCTTGTTTTGGAGGCTCAGCCCTGTGTCTCAGGGCAGGAGGTGCAGGCAGTGTGAGCAGCAGGGATTATGGCTGCTATAAAAAGCAGCAGCATCTCTCCTCTCTGCTCCCTAAGGCGCTTAGGGAGGAAGGAGGGAATTAAAGAGCAACCTCCTGCACTGAAGAGGTGCAGGGATGGGAGCAGTCAGAACAGCCTGGCACACTCATGGGACCCCTTCCCCCTCAGCATCTCAAAAATCCTCCCCTGGGCAAAGAAGCCCCTCCATGCTCTTCCTAGGTCCCTGTTTTTGGATCACCAGAAATTTGTCTCTTGCTCAGAGCTTGTGGGGGGCAAGGAGAGGGCTGAGGAGGACAGCTGAGCCTGCAGAGGGGATCCTGCTGGGTGAGAAGAGCACACGAGGATGCTGTACCATTTGCTCGCCCCAAACAAAAACGTGGAGCACTCCCCCATCCTCACAGCCTCACTCATCTGCCTGCTCCTGTCCTGCCAGCCTGCTTCAAAGGTCCTCTGAGGGTACTGGTGATGTCCTCCAAAACGCAGTCAGCTGCACGGGTGTATGGCTGGACAGAAAAAACACTGAGTTCTTGGAGGGACAGGGGTTGTTGCAGCCAAAAGCCACGCTCTGGCAAAATGGCTCCGTGGTGTTGGGACTCTCTGACAGGCCCGCAATCAGCCTCAGAGCTCAGCACTAGTGCGGGCTCTGGTGACACGTTTGGGGACAAAGCAGGGGGAGGACAGGTGCAGATGATGGCAAAATGCAGGACAGGGGATGTGAAGGAAGGTGGTGTGGGGACAGCTGTCCTCTGTGGCATTCATTCCCCCGTTCGTGGCAGGTTCCAGCGGGGTCGGTTCCGAAAGCAGCCACGGGGCCCAGCCGAGCTCTGCCGGGCCTGGTTCATGGCGCTGCCCACGTGTGGGACGTGGTTGCTGTTTCCCCTCACCACGGACACTGCAACAACAACAGCCAGGTCAGTCCTGGCGATGGACACAGCACAGGACCCCCCCTGGCAGCCCTGCAGTGAGGGGTTTCAGAGCGGCTGAGGGGAGGGGGCTGAGGGCGCTCCCTCGCCGGCCCTTCCCGCACGGTGCGCTCTGGCGGGCCCGGTGGCCACAGGAGGGAGCTGGGCTCCTTCCTTCGGCTCCGAGCAGTGGCCTCGGGCGGTGACAGCCACGCCAGCCCCGGGTGCGAGTCGCTGCTTGGTGCAGGAGCATCTCCTGGGGTCAAACCACGTCATGTGAGACCCCTAAAGCCTCAGGAAGGCAGCGAGAGCCCGGCCGGAGTGGAGGTGGTGCCTCCATGCTCAGGGAAGCCTCCAGCTTATTCCCAGCAGCTGCTGGGTGGTGGGGCTGCAGGGCAGAGGAGTCACTGGGCTGTTGTTGCAGCCATGGGGGGACCAGCTGTGCCCTGGGAGTGGCATGTCCCCATGGCAGGGAGCAGTCTGTGAGCAGTGAGACACAGTGTGTCACTGTCCCTCCCGGGAGGCACCTGGGTGACCCTGATGTCCAGCCTGCTGATGCTGAGAGAGCAGGGGAACAGGCAAACCAGCCTCTCCCTGTACAACCTGCTGCCCCCAGGAATCTGGACTTTCCCAGTTTCCCCAGCCCACAGCCAGCTCTGGTGTTGCACCCGTATTCCCAGGGGGTGACAGTCACTGGTGGGATCATGCCCCTGCATCCCCCTCGTGCTGCCCAGCTCTCCATCCCTGTCCAGCTCCCCTCATAGCCCCAGCAGCACAGGGGAAGCCTGGCAGGTGCCAGAGTAGCCAGACTACAAACTAAAGGATTAAAAAAAAAAACCAGAGAAAAATGATGGTGGCAGAACACTCTCTGATGGAAATGGTTAATTACGGGGGGAGGTCTGAGGTACTGTCCTCCGACTTTGCTTGCTGAAAAGCCGACAAAGCCCCAGCTGGGACTGCTGGTAATGGCTCTCATTAAAGCCCTTGGAGCAGGAGTTTGAAACCACTTCCATTTTCCTTAACCACTTTCAGAAGGGGAAAATGCTGTTCTGGCCCCTGCTATTTGTGGTGTGCTGGGTACTGCAGGCTGGGAAAAGGCAGGACTTGTCTCCCTGAATGCAGAGGCAGAAGTCTGGACCACGGCCCTTTCTCTGTGGCACACCACTATAACCTTTTTTTTTAAATTCAGGGAAGATGTGGAGAGTAAAGGGATCTTCATAATGGAGAGGCACAAGGAATGAGCTTGGTCCAAGTGCCTCCACTCTGCTACACAGAGAAATTGTGGATCCTGGTTTAAAACCCTTATTGGGGTAAGAGCTGATCTTAAAACAGCAATGAAGCCATCAGGATTCTCCTTTTCCCACATAGTTTGGGAGCTTGCCCTACACGTTTGCTATTGCTGGCTTCCCCTGAGCCCCTTAAACAGTGAGGAGCAGGGATCTGCCTGGAGTTACAAATGGGAAAGAATGTCTTTGGGCACAGAGAGGGCAGTTTTGGTTGGTGGTGCTCTGACTGGTAAGAGGAAGGCATCCAGGGATAAGAGGGAGGTGTCCCTGCTCCATCAATGCACGTGGGGCTGACCCCAGTACAGAGCCAGCACCGCTTGTGGGGGCAGGAAGTTTGGGGGTGATGTAGGAGGTGGTCATGCTGGGATGAGTCTGAAGGATGCAGACATATAAGGGCTATTTTCCCCCATGAAGAGTTTGGATTTCGTGCAGATGGGTCCCTGTCCTCCTCTCCAGCAACGTTCCTCAGAAAAAGGGGAAAAACCTGGTCCCAACAGGGCTGCTCCCTGTCAGGGGCTGCTGGGCTCAAGCAGAGGTGTGGTGGGGGGAATGTGATGGCCCTGGCTTGGCTACGGGCATAGAGGAATAAGGCTCCCTGGGAAGTTTGGGCTGTCACCCTGCTGTCCCAGAGCCACAGGACACAGCTGCTGAAAAGGGCTGTGAGCTGGAGCTGCATGACCCAGGCAGATCACCAATGTACTGGGGGATTTGGCCCCTGCTGACCCTTCTGTGCCTTTCTACAGCTCCCAGCTCCCTGCTGTGTCCTGGGCCTGTCCCCAGAAATGCAGACAACCTCATTTCTCTGCAGCCTCCTTGTCTCCTTTGCCCTTTTCCCCACCCCACTCCCATGCCACTGGACAGCCACATGCCAAAGGACCGCCCGGCCTCTCTCCAGCTCATTTCTCTTGCAAGCTTTGTCTGGTGGGTGTATTTTGCATCTGCCTTTTCTTTTTTGCTATTCACAGGGAACAAAGAGGGGGTCACAAACCCAAGGGCAGACATCAGGAGAGGGCTGACAAGCCTGGGAGAAGGGGTGGTGATGCCACCCACCCCCACAAGGTCCTTAGAGGCTGGCAAAACCAGGGGGAGAAGGGCTTTGCTCCACGGCGCCGGCTCTGCCCATCCCTTCCTGTCCCTGCCCGGTGCTGCAAGGTGGCTGCTGCACTGTTTCACTGCTCCATCCCTCTGCTCCATCCCTCTGCTCCATCCCTCCTCTCCATCCCGCCGCTCCATCCCGCTGCTCCATCCCGCCTGGCCCGGGCGTGGCGCCGGTCACGTCTGCTGTGGCAAGTGGCAAGTCTCGCTGATGGCAATGACCACGTCCTGGGGCTGGCGCTCCCGGTGCCGCGGCGCCTCGGGCATCTCGCTCATCTCGTTGACGCTGTTGCTGATGCAGTTGATGTCGCTCTTGTTGCTGTTGTCATCCGGGTTGGGGCCAAAGATCCAGTCTGGAGGAGGGAAAAGCACGAAACAAGCCCATGGTTACCTCCAGCTGTTTGCCCGGAGCTCAAGGCTCTGAAATTGCTGGAAAATTGCTGCCTCCTGCTAGACCCTACCTCTAGCTCTGGGTGCTTCTCCCTCCAGGAATGTCCCTCACCCACCCTTGCCCCTTCAGCTCCCTCCCCTCCCCTGGTGCTGGCATCTCTGCTCTTCCCAGCTCTGGGCTGGTTTTCAGGCTGCTGGTTTCTGGAAGCCCTCCCGGCTTAGGCAGATGAAATCACCCTGTTAATCCCAAAAATGAGAGTGAAGTGCCTCCAAAGTGAAGTGTGCATCTGGGGTCTCTAGCAATCTATTTCCTAAAGTGGGTTTTTGCTGTCAGACAGAGTAAGAGATTAAATAACTATGTGTCATCCAAATGGGGCTGGAGACGTGGCTGGGACGTGGCTTTTCTGCCTTGAGAGTATATTACAGCCATGCCAGGGCCTCAAACCCTCCATGGCAGTTTTGGGGCTGTGCTTCTTGCTGGTCACCAGAGCACCAGGACCTGGCTCTGAGCTGATCCAGCCACCTCCACAACCCTGGGGGTGACTGATGCCCCTCCAAAATATGGTGTCACTGCCGGATGACAGCGTGATTCAAACATCCCCTGCAGCACAAAGGATTCCAGCTGAGTGAAAGGAGGTGGTGCTGCTTCCCAAACTGCTATCTCTAAAAAAATTGGGCAGTGAGAAGCCATGGCCCACTGAGATGGGAAAGCATCAGCAATGAGGATACCAAAGCTGGGGAAACCCAGGCGAGGGGAGAATAGTCCCAAGAAATTGTGGCTGTGGGCAGTGGAGCACCAGCTCCTCTGCTTTGGCTCTGCTAACAAAATCAAGCAGAGGTGGCAATCAGGAGGCAGACAAAAGGACCAGCCTGGTTTTGTTGTTCCTGAGGAACTCTGCTCATTTGCCACTGGATTTCACAGAATACAGTTTCTCTCCTTTGTGGTGTGGGGTATTTTCTGTCCTCACGGGACATTCCAATTATGCCTCTTCAGCAGAGGACACAGGCTCCCTGATGGAGCAGGGACACAGAAATGCCATCCCAGTGAGATGATGTCTTTCTCATGGGCTGTGGAAAAAAAGTTTTGCAACAAAATTGGGTCTGAATGATGGCAAATTCCAGGGTGGGATGCCGGGTGTGAAGTGAATGGAAAGATCTCCTTTCTTGGGTCACCAGTGGTAGCCAGATGTTTCTCAAGGTGTGAGCAGAGAGACAGGAATGACCTGTGGGCCTCCCTGTGCTCAGTGCGTGCACTGCAGGTCAAATTTTGGGCTTTTTTGATAGCTCCAAAGCTTCACCTTTTTTTTTTTTTTTTTTTTTTTTTAAGAAAAGCAAAAAATTTTGTTGTTTTTGCAATGCAATATTTGAATTTTTTTTCTCCATTTGGCCACAGCATCCCCAAGAGAGCAAAACATGACTTTCAGGATGATGCTCATGCTCTGGAGCCAGGGTAGGTGACCACACTGCCAGGGGAACTGGACAGGGAGTGGGACAGGGACAGGGACAGGGAGTGGAAGGGGTTGTGCCCCACTGCCAGCATGGGCTGGCTGGAGGAGGTGGCTGTCTCCAAGGAGGGTAGAGCTCCCATCACACTGGCCACAGGCAACATGCCCAGAGAGTGACTGTTTTTCCTCAGTTTTCCTATTTTCTTCACTTTCATCACTGCGCTAGCAGGGTTTGTTGGTTGTCCAACAGGAAAGGCAGGAGAAGAACCACCACAGCTCCCTCAGCCAGAGCAGCGTTGGCAAGAGGGATTGGGAAACTCAGCAAAGAAGTGGTCCAAAGGTTTTTGGGGAGCTCTGTGTCTGCCCCGAGTCTCAACCAGGACATTTAGCTTTCACCTGCATAACCCACCTGAGGCTGGGCTCCCCATCACAACCCTTCCTGACGGAAAATCAGCCAAGCCCAGAAGGCTCATTTAGGGATTTTTTCCTTTATAGCTTTGATTTTGCTTGGCTTTACTGGGATTAGACTAAAGGCCAAACACTCCACCACCTTCTTTGTGGTCTGGCCCTGCCTGGTCCATCCCAGACAGAGCCTCGTGCCCCCAAGACCTTGCAGGCTCCTGCAGCCCCCACACAGCTGCTTGCCGTGAGGAGAAGCCGAAGGCAGTAACAAGATTGCCTCCTACAAATACTATTAAAGTTCTCAGCTTGCTTTCCTTGACGTCAGCCGTAAAACTCCAGTGGGAGCAGCAGGGAAGAAGGGGAATAACCTGTAGAAAAAGGGCTGATGGGTGTTCAAATACCCCGGGAGCCGCTGGATAAGGATTGCTGAGTGCAAAGAGAAGCAAAGAGCGTTGCGTGCCTGTGAGTAGGGGTAAATGGCATTTGGTGGCCAGATGATGAATCCCTGGTGACATCTGTGGGCACAAGAAGAAGCAAGAGCTGGGTGAGGCATTGTGGTAAAGGCAGAGAAATGCAGGGGATGGGTGTTTTGGGACAGCACCAAGGGCACCAGCAAATTTGCATGGGAAAAGTGTCACTGTGCATCGTCACCAAAGGGGATGTGGCTGGCAGGGGTGCCCAGGGAAGGTGGCTCGTGTGAGGCTGCCACAGTCCAGCTCCTGGGTGAGAGCAGGCTGGATTGTACGCGCTAATCCGAACCACTGCTTCCCTGGGAATTATTTCTGGAGCCTGCTGGATCTAATTACCCAGTAATCTGCAGGAAGATGTAATTAGGCTGTCATTAGAGGGTATTTACTGCGATGCCTTTATGATTTGACTGTGTAAGTAAGGAGTGAAGTAATTACACAATTACATGTTATTTGTGGCCATTTATGGCCTGTAACTTCAGCGTGTTGCCATGTGTGGAAGAGGGGAGCAAGGCCCCATGGAGCTGGCAGAGGATCTCCTGCCAGCAGGACCCTGGAGAAGCAACCATAAAAATGTCAGCGCCCTCATGTTCCCTGCCAGGCACCGCCAGCTCCGTCCTAGCCATGCTCCATCCTCCCCAGTTTCTCCCTCTGGCTCCTCTCAGTTTAAGGGTGAGGAACCAAGGTCTCCTGGGGTCACCCATGGCGTGTCTGGGAAGGGATGAGGGAGGAGAGAGAGACCTGCTCATCTTTGGCGTCAGTGGGATTAAACCTTGCTCTGATGCGGAAGGAACTTTGCAGGGGATGGAGGCACAACCTCACGTCATGTGCCAACACAGGCTGGAAACCTTGGATAATGAACCCTGCAGGGGGGTATGATCAGGTACTGGGGGTGGCCAAGGGCTGGGAGCCAAGGCGTGGTGGTGCCTAGCCAAAGGGAGCTGCATGTCAGCACCGTGTCAGGCATTTCTCTCTCCATCCCTTACAGCTGGCAGGGGGGACACATGAGCCACAAAAAATAGACACAGCGAGGAAAAAAAAAATCTTAGATCTTTTGGATCTAAGTCCACATACGGGTTCACACAATCTCCAGCCAGAAGGTGAGCAAAGTTAGGCTGGACCTAATGACACCTAATGGACCTGGGACAGATGAGGGCAGGGCTGGGGCGAGGAGGGATCACACAGTGTGCTCCTGGGGCAGTGTCACATCCACACCCAGGACACTCACAGTTTAATAAGAAGATAAGAAGAATTTAATAAGAGATAAGAAGAAGCATTGCCTGCCCCTACCCAGCCACTGGAAGGAGCTCGTAATACATACTGCAAAATCCAGGGCATGCACATGGGTGTGTGTGCGAATGTCTTGGATAAAAGAGAGGAACAAAGTGACTTTCTCAGCCAGGCTGGGGAGAGCATCTAACCCAGAGACAGCTCTTCCAGCTGGTCAGGTGCTGCTGAGGCTCAGCGTGCCTGCTGGGGTCTGCAGGGCCAATGGAGAGGTGGGAAGTGCTGAGGTGGGGTGAGATCGATACAGAGTGACTGATCCAAAGCAGCTGGAGAGAGGAGATAGAGCAGACTGGGCAAATCAGGAGCTGTGGAATAGCAACTCTCTTATTATTATTATTCCCAAGTAGCAGAGTGATGTGGCACAAAATGCCCCTGCACCTCCCTGGCTCTGTCCGCGTCTTCGACAGTGCCCCTGGAAACAGGGCCCCTGGGATATTCTATATTTTTGGGGACAGAAAACACTGGGGTTGCCCAGATGTCACAGTGTGCCCTTGTACCAGCAGCAGGAGGGCTGGTCCTTGCTCAGAAACCCCTGACAAGGCAGGCAGCAGAGAGCAGACTCCTGTTGTCGGGGTGCAGAGGGGCACAGGGTTGCCGTGTGCCCGGTGTCACCCCAAGGGGGTGGCCCTGTCCCCTGCATTCATGCATGGCAGGGTGGGATGTCCATGAGACACTTCAGCTGCTGAAAAAAGAGACTTCCCAAGCAGAAGAGCAGAAGGGGGTGGGAGAAAGGGCTGAAATTTAAATGCAGCCTGGTGAGTGACACATTCACAGTCCCTGTAGAGATGGAAACAGGAAAGGAAGGGGCAACATGTTCGATGAACAATCAAACTCGTGCTCTAGTTTTGCTTTAAATGGAGCTGGGTGTGAAAGCAGCTGCTAAAAAAGCTCTTTTCCCATCAGCAGGAGTAGAAGCACTTCTTTCTTTGAAACAAGTCTTGACCCAGCAATCACACTGTGCTCTGCAGCAAGGCAGGGCCAGCTCTGGCCGGAGCATTCCCAATGGACACAAGTTCAAGGGTATCTCTCGTGTCTTTGACATGATGCAGCAGTCACAGCTGGATGTCGTAGCTGTCTCATTTGCAGGACAGACTCTAGTTATTCATTAGCAAAATCAACAGATAACTCCCAGTTTTTTTCTGATGGAAAACCTGTGTCTGCCCTTGGCAACAGTAATTTGTTAGAAACCCCCCTTTTCCCCTCAGATTCACTTCTTTCTAAATTAATTTGATGTTGGGGCTTGTTCTTCCTTCCCTGTTTTGCAGAAATTTCTCAGCCTTGTTGTGCTGGCTGAGTCAAAGTTGTCCTGCACCCCAAACAGCATGAGCACTCTGCTTTGCTGATGGACAGGTAAGGACACTGTTCCTCTGCAGAGCTGTCACCAGCATGAAGCATCTGGTGGGAAAAGGGGTGACATGGAAAAGGCACTCAATTAATTATGATATTCTCTTAAAAACAGCTTCTCTGCATGCACCAGAGCAACCCTGCACCAAGCCTGCGTTTGATCCCAGTCCCATCCATCAGGCAGCATTGCAGCTCCAGAGAAGGGGTCTCTGAGAGGTGGTGACTCAGGTGTGGTAGGTGGGAGCCTGGCATGGTCCTGGGGGTGGATATTTGCTATCCACATCTTCCAGAGGCAGAGTGAAGGTGACCAGAGAGTGATGATCCCTGCTTGGTCTCAGCTCAAGGGAGACCAGTGCTTGCAGGGCAGCAGACAAACATGGCCCTTGCCCCACAGCCCATCCCTGGACCACAGGATGGCAGGAATGGGAAGGCTGCCGTGGGATGGTACATCCCTGAGGCCTTGGTCGATGCCTGGCAGTGTGTGCTGGAAGCCATTCCTCTCCTCCAGCTCTGAGCTCCAAAGGTTTGGCCTCAAATGCAGCTGTCCTGGAGTGGGCCCTTTTCACAGGGCCAGACCACTGTGGCTCATCGTCCTGCCAACAGCCCCAGCCTGTGAGGGGGAGTGGTGAATTATCCTACGGCAGCCACTGCTTCCCTAAACAACACCTAAGGAGCTCCTGATGCACCCCCATGCACCAGAAGGGAAACAGGCAGGGGATCACTGTGAGAAGTGGGTTAGAACTGAGATGGAAAAGCAGAAGGGAACCTGACGTGGTTTCTTCCCACATCTTTGGGAGGCAAAGGAATTATCCTCAAAACAGAGCTTGAGAAGAAGAGGTATAAGTCCTCTCTGATGGACCTAAGATGCTGTCTGCAATCCCTGCCGTGGGCTGAATTATCCTCAGAGCTCTGTGGTTCTGTGTGGAGCAATTAAAAGTGGATCCCGTGTCCCTGCAGGATCACCCAGCAGCTATTTTCAGCAATGCTACATTCACGCACAGTTTCTTTGTTCAAGGAGACTGTTTCCTAAAGAAGCCTGAAATATGGTGGTTGGAGATAAGGCTGAAAAACAAAAATGTGGCTGGTGGGTCAAAAGGGCAAAGAAAAAAAAGACCCTGCTCCAAGGATGGCGTAGGGTTTTGAGCAGTCCCAAAGCCTTCAACCAGCACAGTCCTGCCAGGCCAGTGAACCTGCTCTGCCTTGCCCCAGCTGCGTATCTGCCCTGGGCCTGTTCCCAAGGGAAAAGTTTCCTCCAAGGTCTCCTCTGGAGATCAGCAGCCCAGAGGGGACCTTGGCTGAACCGGGTGACAGCAGCCAAGGTCTCCCTGCAAGGCACTGCTCCCACGCAGACCAGCAGACCCTTCCCGTGTGGTTCCCGTGCAGGAGCGAGATGCTTTCCCCTTTCCCGGCGACCACACGCGTGCAGTCTCCATGGCAACAGCTTTGTTTCCAGTCAAACTTTTTATTTTTTCCCTCTTTTTTTTTTTTTTTTTTTAATTTTAAATAATGTCGATATTCAGCGAGCTGCTGGGGACGGAGGAGGGAGGGCGGGCTGATTCCCCAGGATTGCAGTAATTAGGAGCCTCGTACGTTGGTGACAGCCTTGTCATTTGCCAAGCCAGCTCCTCGCCGCAGCGCCGGCTCTGGCAGCTCTCCAGCGCTTCAGAGTTAAGCAGCTTTCCAAATGCTTCGACCCAATTTGCCTTAACTGGTGGTGGTGCTCACGCAGGAGCCTCCCTCCCACCCTCCTCGGGGGGCTCGCGTCCAACCCCAAGCAGAGACATCTGATGAGTTTTGGGAAAGCCAAACGTGAGACTTGGTCAGCTCAGAGACAGCAGGAGGGACTGGAGAGAAATTAAGGTGTTTGGGGCTCTCCTTGGCCACGTCTCTCCAGGAAGAGCTGGAGAGGGGCTCTTTCAGAGCCCTCTTATCCATATCAGGGTGTTCTGCCTTCCTACTCTCCAGCAATGCATCTTTCCTCCTTCTCCAGTGCAGCCTCCCATTTTCCACTCCTCCCCAGCCTGCTGGGCATCACAGTGTCCATGTCCCCCTGGGGATGCCTGGGCAAGCTCTAATTGATTTTTTAAGAAGGATCTGCAAGAGAGGTGTCGGTGTCTCAAACACCCGTTCAGATTTCTTAGGGAGAAAACCTTGGCAGCATCCCGAGAACCCTTTCACCATCCGAAACTGAGCCCAGCAACTGCTTCTCATTGTTCCCCTGGGTGCAGGGGGCTGGCTGATGCTTTGACTCCCCAAGTCGTGTCCGACAAGCTGTTACTGAGGAGTCATAATCATCCCCGATGCCTCCAAGTGACTGTTTAAAGCAGCGATTAACTATTCCCACTTTAATCTCCCTGAAACAGGCTCCAGCCCTTTGGCATCTTATTTCCATCTCTCCCTGTATATGTCTGAACATGATTAGTGCAGAAATGCTGATAGCAGAGGCTGGAGCTGCTGCCGAGTTTATAAATCCAGGCATTGTGTTAAGGCAGCTAATAGAGCAGATTCTTATTTACTGTCCCTTGGTCTCTCTGTCCTGTCCCTAAAGTAATTTTATGCAAACTCATTTAAATTAAACCCCTTCTCTTTAAAGGCTGTTCCTTGGCAGTGTTAGCAAACACGGTCTCGTCCGCTCTCCGCCGACGACTGGCTCATTTTAAGTGTAAAAACTGTGGGAAGATGGGCCTGGAGTGCTAACTAGGATGAGCTGGAGGCAGCCTTCAGCACTGAGGGGTGCTGCTGGAGTTTGGGAAATGCCTTCTCCTCTCTGCATGGAGTGGGAAGAAGCTCATATCTGTATTTCTGACCCTAACGTGGAGAGATATTACCTTCACCCGGGGCAGGGAGGATGCACTGCCCTCAGCAAGGGGTGTTAAACTGGGAAAAGGCTTCTTCCAAAGTGGCAGGAAACAGGCAGACCCCAGTGCTTGTCCAGCCCCTGCGATGGCTGTGGTGCTGTGAAAGGCTGTGGCAGCTCCTTTCCAAAGGGCTTTGCAAAAGAGGGGGCACCCTGTTGACCTGGTCCCACGCAGAGGCTCAAGTTAAAGGTCACCAGGGAACATTGGTGCCGAGTTGGGAGCAGCACATCTGGGGCCCAGGTGCCCTCTGAGTGCAGCTGCAGCCCCCCTCCGTGCCTGGGGGGACATGGCATTTCTGTGGATTTTGCCCTGCTTTGCAGTACCCACCCAAGGGGTGGTTTGAGCACCCACATCTGTGCTCTCCTGCACCAGGGGCCACAGCAGTGGGGACAGGGGTGTCTGCTCTGCAGGGCCACTGCCACTGGACTGGGCCCTTCCTCGGGGGAGTTTCTAACCTGACCTGACCTGGTCCTTTGAGCTTCTTGGGGCAGGAGTGGGTATATTTTTAGGTGCTGTCCCCACTGCCTACCTTAGTGGGGAAGGCAGCACTAAATCAGACGAGAGCCAGGTGATGTTACAGCCCCAGCAAGCTGCTGATTAAGTGTTAAATTTAACACTTTAAGACAATATATCCATTTCCTTCCATCTGGAGCAAAGAAAAACTCCTCAGCAGCAGCTCCCTGCCCTTTTCTATGCTCAGCCTCATGTGAGACCCCAAGTACTGCTCCCTGCCAGGAGGTTTGACCTTTCTTGTCCCAAATAACTCCCCTCTAAATCCCTGTGTCCTGGACCTGCTGGCCCTTGCAGGTCATGACCCTGTGCCCAAAGGACTTGGCTTGCCCTCCCCTCAGCAAGGCAGGGGTGCTGCCCACCCACAGGCACTGGTTGGAGTTTTGGCTGCTGTGTGTCTCCTGTGTCCCAGGAGCAAGGAGATAAAGCAGAATCATGAATGAACACGTGGATTTTGTTCCAGATGAGTGTGATCTCCCTCTCCCTGCAGAGATGGAGCCTGCAGGGCTTCAACCCTGACTGGGGGTCAGGCTCAGAGCAAGGCTGTGCAAAGGGATTTCAGCCTCGCTTCCCTGTGGAGGGCATTGTTCCCAGAGCTTTTGGGGGGTCTGCACATCTGCAGGAGTCAGGAGCTTAAATCCCTCTAGGGATCCCTTCTGGCTCTTTATCCAAGCTGGAAAACTGTCACCAGCACTCTGAAGCAAGGCCCTGACCCCCAAAAGGACACGATGGCTGTCAGGGTGTAGGGGCCAAAAGTACCATGGGTTCAGATGGGAATTGGGCACATTTGCACTCCCCAGCATGACCAGCCTTACAAATTATGGGGCTAAGAGCAAAAGTATCATTGGAGGCTTGTCATAAGCAGCCAAGCACCTCTGCCTGCACTCTGGCTGACCACAGCAGCCAGCAGTGTTTGTGCTCTCAGCCCCAATGGCAAGGGACAGCGTTCATCAACAACAGGATGAAAAGAGGAGGAAGGCAAATCTCAAAATAATGTTCCCTCTTTGGGCTGTCATTGCGTGGATTTATTGCAGGGGCTGTGATGGCTGTTCTAAGGCAACCAGACTGCTGAGCTGTGTTTCCTAGGAGTTTGTAGACTCACTGGGGTCTAATAAGGGGTTAAGCTCATATGGCAAATTTTCTTTCACTATGCACTAGTGGGTTGTTATTCTGTGCTCAGGTATCTGTTGCCATGAAACTTTTCGTGTTGGTGACCTCTAATCCAAGCTCAATTGAAACTGGCCAAGGGGTTTTACAGTCATTTGGCAACCCAGACTCATGCACGCACATTTATACACATGCACACAGGCACAAGATCTGCTCCTTTAGGAAGGGGGCTAAACCCAAGGATGTTCTCTGGGAAGATGGTCAACACAGAACGCAGTTTGGAGAACCCAGCACATTAAATAAACCAACAATCTTGCAAATGTGAAAGGGTCAAAGCTTGGTCTAAAACCCACCCAAATCCAAGGAGAGACACAAGGCAGCACGTCCAGGCTTGGCACCAGGCTCTTTTTGGCCACAAGCACACAATGCATGAAGCCCACACTCACCTACAAAGTCGTAAATGAGGTCCTTGATGAGATGCCCGACGATGGCGTATGCCACTGCCACCACCACCAGGGCTGCCATGAGGAGGTAGAGGACAGCCTTGGGCAGAGGAATGGCATCTCGAGGAGGGGGTTTGTACTCCTTGTAGAGCTGGTCATTGTCCGAGTATGAGTACTGGAACAAGTGGTCCAGGCCAGCTGTGAAGTTGCTGGAGTTCATGGACTGGCTATTGGACAGGTAGTTGTCCTGTTCGGGGTCCTGGAGGACGCTTACCACCGAGCTGGTGGTGGCTTCCACTTGCTGTACCAAGTTCAGAGTCTTGTTAACGCTGGGGAGGATTTGGGAAAGGAAAGTGCTCCAATCTTTGATGGCACTGATGTTGCAAATAATCATAATTGCAACGAGGAAAGAGGTCTCCAAGCTCAAGAGACTTAAAAGGGAGAGAAAGAGGTGAGAATTGCTGTGCTTACACCAAACCATGTACTGCAAAGCGGGCAGAGAAGGTCTGGATGGGGTACGTTTCTCATTTGCAAATTCTTACATGATCCGGTAGGGATGCATCTGTGATATCCCGGTCTCACTCCTGGAAATGCCCGCAGAAAACCCCTATGGGCATGAAGTTCCTTAGGAAAAAGTAGGTGCTGGAATGATTTTGACCGATATCATCTTTGTTCCTCAGCCGCCTGTCCCTTATGCTACTCACCGATGAATACCGGAGAGACAGGATCCTGTAGATATTTTCAGTCATCTGGAAAAGAAAGATAAATTGCCCTTCTCCAGCCTTTTTTAAAAATTTTTTTCAGAGGCGATGGTCCTTGGAGAGACAGAAATCCCCCCTTGGCTCTGCCCCAGGCTCGCTCAGGCTCAAGGTGCGCGGTGCCGTCCTGGCTCTCCCGTTAGCGCTGCCCAGAGCGTTCGCAGAGGAGAAAAATGTTCAGACCCCACAAAGTTCAGCTGCTCCGGTGTGTGACGGGGCCGGCGGCGCGCAGCTCCCGGCCATTCCAGCTTGGCTTTCAGCAACTTCTCTTACCGGCATCTCCCGATCGATTCCTTTAAAAACAGAACCAAGTCAGAGACAACGAGCACGCCAGCGGAGAGCCCAGCACCCGGCCCCCAGCCCAGCCCAGAAGCGGCCGGTCTCGGCTTTTACCTCAAAGACTTTTCCAAGCGAACGGATCTTCTCGCCTGATGCTCCAGCTTGTTTCATTCCGGGCCGGGCTCCCTGCGGAGCTCCCCGCCCGCAGCCGCCGATCCGGTGCCGTGTGCGGGGTGTGTGTGCACACTCCTCCCCGTTCTCTTCCCTCCTGTCCCTTCACCCTGCCGGCTCTTCCCAGCCTCCCCGGCTCCGGCAGCGAGGGGGATTATCTGCCGGGAGCTTGGCTCCAAAACTCCTGAGCGTGCTGGGAAGCAGGCGATGCGTGGCGGGAGCGTAGGCTCAGCCTCCGCCGCTGCTCCCCGCGGAGTTAATCCTTTCGATGACAAAAGATGAGCTTTGATCCGTCTGCTGGATGTTCCCGGGGAGGTGCAGGGGAAGGTGGGGAGCAGCCGGAGCGCTCGCGTGGGTAGCCCAGGTCCAGCCGCCCGCGGGCGCTGAGCTCAGCCTTTGTCTGGGAGCGGTGCCGGAATCACATCGCGGGCGCTGCCGGGAGCGGGGAGGACATCAGCGACCCCACCGCCGGCATCCCGCAGCAGTGATGCTCCCCGCAGCCCCGCTCCCTCCCCGGCAGCCTCCGCCCAGCAAAGTTTGGGCATTGGAGGGATGGCTGGTTCGCAGAAAGCACGGAGGGTTTGAGGCTGAGCTCCCTCACCGCCTCCCCTCCCTGCTAAGCTGTCTGTGCCAACTGGTAAGAGCCAGCCTGTCCTTGGTCACCTTGATAATGGTCTTAAACTGGTCCTTGTTCCCTACAAATACATCTCATCTGCCTTAGTGGTGGGATCTCTGGGACCACTGAGTTGCTGGTTTGGTTTAAAGGCAGTGGGACATATTTAAAGAGGAGGGAGAGGAAATCTTAGAGAGGGGGAAATTGTCTTTCTATATTTGGAGGTGAAAATAAATCACAGTCCTTTTTTTTTTTTTTTTTTTTTTTTTTTTGTGCTGCTCCCCATGTAAGAAACAGCTGTCACGGAGGCAAGAAAATCACCACATTAGGCCTGAAAGCAGCCAAATGGAGCTTCTGAGAAATAACAGCAAAAGATTAACTTTGTGTATGTGTGTCTCTGTGTGTGTGTGTGTGTGTTACCAGCCAGCAGCAATCCTGCCAGCTGCCTGGGGGTTGGAAGAATATAAAGAGAATAAAATGGCAACATCTCCTGTGCAATAATATCACCAGGGTTTGGGTTGGTGACAGACAGCCCAGGAGCAAAGAAAATGTGGAGGAAAAAGCTTTCCTGCCCTCCCTGGAATGTGCATGGACCATGTCACAGTCACTTCTGGTGCCCAGGACCATTGAACAACATCCTAAAATTTCTTCTCACAAGTCAAGGAGCTGTGACTGGTTACAGAAGAATATCTGGGCAGCTGCATGGATACATATCCTGCAGTGGGATAGGTCCTGATGTCCCCCTGCCCCAGCATCTTGATGTCCAGAGCTGGAGCTGCTCCTCTGCCTCCAGAGCATGAAGCTGCAGAGATGCTTTGAGGGCCAGGGCAGGAGTCAGCAGCTAAGGGCAAATGGCTCCTCTGCCAGATTCTCAGTCCTCCCACACCAGACTTTATCCTTCCAAGATGGAAAATATGGCAATATTATTTTTCATAAGAACTTTTCAATGTGAAGTGAGTTTTGGGCTCTGTGCAGGGGTGGCACAGGGCAGTCTGGCTTTGCTCTGCTCAAAGGCACAACCTTTGCCTGGGGTTCTTAGGAGGAAAAACAACCCCCAGGACATGGCCACTGGTTCTTGGGGACTGAAGCTGCTCCAAAGCTGTACTTTCACCACAGCTGTTTGGTGTTAGCAGTTGCCATGGCACCAGTGCCTCAACCAGAGGGAAAAGGAGAGCATCTGGTCCACGCTGACCCATCCCTGTGCCTGGCTTTGGCTACAACTGTCCCAGGCAGGGATGGAGCAACTCCCACCGTGTTGTACCCCTTTATTCCCAGGAAGGGATGGAGCTGAGTGATTGGAGGCAAAGGGTTTGCAAAGGTGTGTGTACCTGGGGACATTAATCAGAGCTGAGGGCAACAGGGGCAGCTCTCTGTGTGCCTGGGGACAGCTGGTGACAGCAGCCCAGACCTCGATCCAGTGGGACACAGGGCAAACCCCCTCAGTTTCTTAAACCTCCATTGAGTACTTGTGGGAAGAGGCTGGAAAAGCACTTGGGGAAGCTCTGAGACACTGACTCCATTAAAAGGGCTTAGGGCAATACAAAAAAAAATACTCCCCCACCATTTGTATTTCTCTGCAGCGGAAATAAAGTTGGCTCCTTTCATTTTCATTAACACCCTTATCAATTCAAACTGACTAAATAGATGCTTAACTGTTCATTATACACTCTCTGCATCTCTGGTCTGAAAGGGAGCCTTTATTTCCAGTTATGGTTTTCAGCCCATTACAGAGGGAGAGAGCATGGAGAAATACACAAGTGTGGATTTTAATAACCTTATATTTCAATCTCTCTATTATTAAAAAAAATGTTTGCGTTTACTGTGATGGGGGGAAGATTAAAAGGATTGCCATGGATTCCACTTAGGGAACATTGCTAATGATTTCCATAAATCACTTTAAATAAAAATCACAATCTCCACAATTCCACCCAAATGCCATTTGGCAGAGGGGTTGATTATGGGAACAAAATGAATTTCGGAATTAGCTGCTTGTCCTAATGCAATTGGACAAATTAAATTTAGGGATACACACATATCCAATGACACATATATCTCATGCAGAAGAGCAGTGTTTTGGCCCCTGGGAAAAAGAACAAATAATGTTTTAGTGGGTTAAGACAGATCTTGTCCCTCATGATGGATGTCAAGTGTTTGTTACAGCTATTTCCTTAGTATTTTTATTTTATGGCTTACCCTCTGTGAAGCTACAGTCAAAGCACTGGTGTTTTATTTCCACCAAGGCAGGATCCAACTGACTACTGGGACACAACTTTGATAATGGTTGTGTCCATGCAGAGCTGAAAAACCACTCTGACACATCACTAGCAATGCCCAGAGCAGACAGTCTGGATTCCTGTCTGTGGCTGGGACCAGACCCCAGGATCTCTACAGAAGGTGAAGCCCAGGTTCTACCCCAGATCTGGAGATCTGATGCTGCTCCCAGCTCCACTGCTGGCTGCCTGTCCTCTGTTGTGACATGTGAGGGACCAGGCTGTGGATGTGGCAACACCTGCCAGGTGCAAACAGGAGCTGGAGGGGTGCAGAGCAGGGCTGGAGTTTATTGCTCTGCACTGTGCTGTGCCTTGGGAAGGCTTTGTGTCTCTCCCTGGCTCAGAGCTATGCAGAAGTTGGCTGAAAATGTAGCCAGGAGGAGCAGCTCCAGCAGCAGTACCTCCATCTGTACTTTGGAGCAAAACATTTGTCTGCCCAAGGGTCATTTTTACAGCCTGAAGGGTTTTTTGTGTCTCTTTTCTGCCCTGGCTGCCGACTCCAAACCCTGATCCCCACCAGAGAAACCTCTGCACCTGGTCAGAAGAACAGCCACAACAATTTACACCCTCATATGGCACAAGGTAAAATCACAGGACTCCTTCAAACCACTCCAATTTTAGCTATCCAGGGGGACATTCCTAAAGAGATGCTGGCTCGTGGGGGCTGCACAGCTCCTGCTCCAGTCCCTGCAGCCTCCCCTGGATGAGGTGAGCTGACCTTCATTCACCCCTGCATGGGCCAGCTGCTCTTCCCTGCCTCCCTGCCTGTGCTCAGTGCTGCTCTACACCCCGGAGCAGCCACTTCATTTCTAAGCAAATTCCAGACCTGCACCAAAGTTTTGACAGCAACCTTCCAGCATGACAAGAAGTTGTGAAATTTAGGCTCATCCTGTATTCCCATTCCTGGCATTCATCTTGCCCAGCGATTTCTGCTTGAACAAAACAAACAAACAAGGAGCAGCAGCAATTTTTAGCAGATGAATCAGAGCAAGCTATCTTTATCTATCTATATATAAAAGCACCTTTTTAAAAACTTCTTTTTTGATGCTGTATTATTCATGTATCCAAAGCTGAAGAAGTCCAGATTATAATAATAATAGACATAATAAATATGCCATATTAAATGCAGTGCCTAGGAAGACTGTTCCCTGTCTGCTGTCTCTGGTAAGCAAAGTAGGGTTTTAACTCTGCGTGTGGCACCATCTCATGGACAGCTTGGCTTATTCAAAGGACTAGAGAGGATGAAGGCAAGCACAAAATTATCCAGCATGAAAAGCTTGCTTCATGAAAGAAAGGGGAACATCTCCCAAATAAACAAACCCAGGGCTACAGGAGTAGTTGCAGTGGAGGTGAGGTGGGAAGAATGAATTACATGTTTTGTTTTCATCTCTAGAAAGTGCTGCTTGGCCAGAAAATAGGCAAAAATAGCTGAAAAGCATTTGTAGGGGTTATCTGTGGGTAAGTCTGACACAAAGCAGAACAGGAAGGCCTCCTCCCAACAGGTGGGAAAGTACTGTTTTTCCACATCTCCTTCCACTCACAGCTTTGCTGTCCTGAAATCCAGTGAGAAGGTGAGCCAGGCTGTGTGCATCTGACACCTCCCAAAGCCTCTCAAAGGGATCTGGAGGGAGAAGCTGGCAGTCTCTACATTTTCTATCTTCTCTGCCATTTAAGCTGGATATGTAGATCCAAAAAAAAAACCCTCACCTGCTGTTTCTTTCATGAAAAATGGAGAAAAAACTGTACAGATGCAAACCTGTTGGAGTTTTCAGAGAGCTTGAAAGGGCAGGACTGAGGTGCCTGTCCACCTGCTGATATCTGGGCTTCAGGAGGAAACTTTAAGTGTCAACAATGGTAGAGGAAAGGAAGAAATGAAGAATTTGAGCAAGGCAAACAGGAGAACTTACCTCCTTCCCTGAAATATCCCCTCATTGCAGGCAGAGGTACAGGATCAGAGACCTCCCCAGATGCCAGTCCTCATTCCCTACAGACACACCCAGGAGGGGCTCTGCTGCCTGCCCCTCACCACTCCACTATTGCTCCAGTATTTTCTCCTCCCAGAGCAGGACCTGTTTCTAAGGAGTGCCATGTAAAGTTATGCTGGTTTTTCAGGAGTGGAGAGAGAGCTGGGTAGGGTTGAGAAGCGCTGCTGGGTTGCCAGGCAGGTTACAAATGCACTCTGTGACTCCTGATTAATCTGCCACCTCACACGAGAGGTGATGCAGTGCTCTCTTCTGCATTGCAGATTGTGCTCCCGCCGTGCCCTTTCCCCACCACCTTTCAGAACCCTCACCTGCTATTTCCCAGGCACTCATTCAGTGTCTCACAGTGCACTCATTGCACCCCTGAGCCCCATGTTGCTGCCTGCCCAGGTTGTAAGTGTTTCTCCAGAGTGATCCCAGCCTCACAGGTAAGAAAACAGCCCCTGAGGCCACGTCCTGGCCATGCCTGCCACAAGGTGCACTCTCACATTAAAGGGACTGATGGCAGAGGGGGACTGGAACATGTGTCTCTGTCCTGAATGGGAGTGGGTAACACCTTTTCCTGTGCTCCAAAGCCACGTGTGTGGGTGGTGGATCCCAGATGGGAACATCCAGCTACTGTGGGTGCTGGAATAGAGGGGAGAAGTGGGCACAGCCCTCCTGGATGGAAGGCTGACAATGGGTGAGAGCATCCCTGCTCCCTGTTCAGGTCTGGCAAGGTCAGCCAAACTCCTGCTGAACTGTAGGAGCCCTGGACTGAGTGACAGGAGCATGAAACAGCTCCAGTCTGGACGGAGCTCTGCTGCATCCCAGCAGGGGCATTGCCTGGAGCATCCCGTGGTGCTCCAGCTCCAGCAGCAAGCTTCTCTTGTCAGCAGCAGGCAGCTGTGATTGGCAGTGGCAGCAAAATTCTTGATTACTTTGGGATAGGATAAACTCAGGAGCAGAACCTGGAAAAGAAAGAAATGTTTTCAACAAGTATGGAAGCCACTTTTAACCCATGCACAACCAGAGGTGGGATTGCATCCTTTCCACCTTTTTATTTTGTGGTGGAAGTGCTGCATGTTGTTTGTTTTTTTACCAATCAGCCTGCCTACTGCTACCAAAGAGTAATTTAGCCAGGGAAACATTCACTTGAAGTTTGAGTTGAATCCCCAGGAAAAGTCTGAAATTAAGAGTGAAGGTGACACTCCTAACGAGCAGGGCAGGATTTTTTTAGCATAGGCTGTTAACTACACAGAGACAGAATCCTTAGACTCCTGCACTTTACTGCTATGAAGTTATTAAATGTCTACTAATGCTACATGAAATTGTCCACAGCTCACCAAAGCTCCTGGTTTTTAAAATGTTGGTTACATGGTGTGTTCTTCTGGCTGAACCTGCTGTTCTCCAGATGAAGGAGATCTCCCATCAGTGAGGAGCTTTGCAGTTGGTTCCTGTCCTTCAGTGTTGAGTTATGGCTTTCCCTGGTGAATCCAACTGAGTCTTCTTCACTGCAATGGGAAACCACATCTTCTCTGTCCCATCAAGCACAGGGAACTTCATATTTCCTTCTTCCCTGGAGCACTCTTTGATGCTTTTGACGAACAGAGCGATCTGTAGATAAATCTAAAAATTACTTTACATGCTTTATTTCTTTCATCAGAGAGAAGAGCACAAAATGAAGCCATATCCACTAAGTCCATGCACATTCAGACAATTCAGGAAGAGCAGGTGAGTGATGGAGCAGTTCATGGTGATGCTTCAATGACATTGCACCAGACCTTTTCTCCACAACTGGACTCTGCTGAAGGTGACCTTGGGATCTGGGCAGAGAGAGAGCCCTGATGCTGAGGTTTCTGTCTCAAAACCAGTTCTGTCTGTGGAGTTGTGCCCCAAGGAAAGGAAGGCTGACCCCAGCAAACAGACATCCTATAGTTCCCATCCTAAGCTATGCCTGCCTTCAGTTACCCTGTGCAACTACTGCTTGATCATTCCAACGAAGCAGAACTCTCCCCTTTCAATGCCTGAATGCACTCTGCTCCTCTGCACATCTCCTCCTATTCCCTGACCCGCCTTCCCTGCCCCGAGGCATCCTGCACACCGACTTTCTGTCCTCAGATTTGTTTTGCTGTCGTGTTTTGTCTGTGCCAGCCTCTCAGCAGAGAGCAGACAAGCAGCCCTTCATCCACCACTTGCATGATTTATAACCCTGCCAGCACCTCCAGGGCTCCCAGCCACCACATGGGTTAATGGCTGCTACCAGAAGGCTTTGCACTTTTAGGCTTTCTTTAACAAGTGTCCAACATGCACCTGAAATGTAAGTGCTTTGTTTGATTATTCTTTGGTTCAGTTCAGTCCAAGGTCAAAGCCAAGAACAATACAAAGAAGCAATAGTAAAACACACAAAAGCCCTCTGCAAACTTCTCTGCAGGGCTCCAAAGCACAAGTGTATTTTTATTCTCCCTGTGGCTTTCAGAGGGAGGCTGGGAACAGCATCCCTGTGTCACAGATGGGGAAGCTGAGGTGCACAGCAGCTGAGCACCAGAGCCCAAACTCATTCAAAACAGGGATTAAATTCTCCTTAGTTTCAGTTGACTTCAGTTCCCAGAAATTTAGGTGAGATGCCCAGTTTGTTCATGATAAACAAGCTTTCCTAACCAAAACCAAGGCTGTTTCCTTAATGCAGGAAAGTAGCAGTACTGGGAGGGAAGGAAGCATGGCAGTGGAACTGAGCTGCCGAGCCTGTGCGAGGAGGGAGAGGCAAATAGAGAGATCTCATATCTGAGACCCCAGCATTAATTCATATGTTGATGAATGCCATAAATTAGATTGCAATCAGTCTGCATTCTCCAGGGACCTATTCCATGTAACGAGGCAGAGCCAAGTCTGTTCCAAATCCAGAGAACTTCTGGAGACTCCGAGCACGGTTCCTTCCTTCCCCACCCTCAATAAATAAATGACGTTGAAAAAGAGGAAGGTATTAGCTGTGAATGGATTTTAATTGACGCAATGGTAAATTCATTTCATAATCTTTAATTAGCAGAGATGCTTGCCGGAAATGTAATTTACAGGAAACTTGCTCCTTTGCTTGGAAATCACTGGAATGTCCTGGTGAGGGTAGCGAAAAGGGGCTGTGGTCTCTGTAAATAATGCAGGAAGGCCCAGGATGAAGGAGTTTGTCTCTGAAGCAGGCAGAGCAGGCAGATTCTGATCCTGGCTTCAGTCAAACCTCAGTCCAGCTTCCAGCTGCAGCTGAGAATCAAGCAGGAAAAAATGATTAATGTCAGATGATGGCTGGGTTTGATGGTCCGAGTCTGTGGTTATCCAACCTTCACACACACAGCCCCTCTCCAGCTCCTGACCTTATCCTGAACCTCACTGCTTCCTGCAAGCTGTGTCCCCTGTCCTTTTGTTTTTCTCAGTCTCCTGAGATCCTATGGATCCCCTCCTCCTGCTGTCTTCCAAGAACCCTGACCCACACAGGTCCCAGAGTCCATCTCCTGGCACAGCTGACTTGGTGAAGGGGACTGGGAAATTTTCCAGAGCAGCCAAGAGAGCGGGCAACTGTTGAATCTACTCTTCTTCCTCCAACATGTTCTCTGCTGCAGGAAGCTTTCTCACCTCAGGACACATTCAGAGCTCAACACTTTGGGAACAGGACAGGTCATGAGGGAACCCAAGAAAATTCCGAGAGCAAATTATGAGTGGTTGAATGGGAGACATCCAGAGGTCCCTTGCAGCCAATGTGCCTCTGCTCCTCTGAAACCAAATTACCCTGTCTGGAGCTCCCAGTGAAAGAAATGGCTATGAGTCATGAGTGGTGATTAAGGACAGCTTTAGGTGCAGAGACTCAGAATAAAATCACAGTGCTCGCTTCTCTGCTTGTCTTCTCTCTGTTCATGCTCCACTTCTTGCCTGCTTATGCTGGGATGAAAGCAAGCTTTCTTTTATCTCAATTCCTAGCAGAGCTAGAGTTGTCCCAGCAAAGGGAACGTGAGCCGGTTCTACTCCTGATGTCTGTTGACATGTTGCTATAAAAAACCCCAATTATTAGGAGAGGAGAAAGAGAAAGAAAAGATATTCTGCTTTTCAATGCTGAAAACTTCATGGGGTGTAATTGAGAGATCAAAACTACCTTGGCAAATAATTGGTGCCAGCTGGGAAGAATTAGCTTGACGTGTGAATCCCATGTTGGGTTTGTTAAGCCAGTCAAGAGAAACCAAGTCCTTCCCTGGTAATCTGAACACACTTTGCAAGGAAGCCATGGGGAAAGCATTCCCTGTGCCTTTTAATCAAGCATGGTCTTCATAGGTGTGTGTAACACATCACCTATGCCTCAGTTTCTCCTTAATGGCACTGAATTTCTGCTGTAGAGCTCCTGGGGAGTGTGGGTGTGGTTGGAGGGGGGTAGATCTTGGTATCCCATATTTGCACTCATGGCCAGCAGCTTCTGCCCACTGGGGTGTGGGCACAGGGAGTTATCCCAAAGCTGGGGAGTCCAGCAGGGACTGTGCTTGTGGGCCCCTGTCTGCAGGGAGATCTTCACTTGGGGTGGCCTTGGAGCATCCCTCATGAGAGCCAGGGATGGGCTGCTACAGGGATGGATAGGTCCAGCCTCCCTCATTCCCATAAATAAAGGGAAAGAAGCAAAGCTGAAAAGAGACGGCTTTCTGGACGCAGCAGGGAGCTCCAGTTTTCTTTCCCCTTCATTAAATACTGTGTTTTCCTCTAATGAAGGGGCCATCCAGAGCAATAATGAAACTCTTCTCACATCTCAGTGCTTCAAATGCCACTTCCTCTTCCCGGGCTGAGAAGAACCCAGACTTCAGCAGCTCCGAGGGTGGGCTCCTTGCTGCTGCCTCGCTGTTTCTCTAGCAAAATAAAAGCAAAATTAGTTCCCCTCCAAGAACTGCAAAGCACCCGTGCAGGGGGTTGTTTCATTCATCCTTTCTCCTCCTACATCAATAATGCCTTAATCTCCTTCCCGCTGGGCTCTGCCGCGTGCTGCCTCGATGGAGAAGGGCAGCATGGTGCTCCTGCAGGGCTCCAGGGCTGCCTTTTCCACACACAGGCTGCTCTGCCACCATCCATGTTACCCAGCAGGGAGTCACCACTGGGACACACACAAATCTGACAGGTCTGTGCTTCACCCAAGGTCTTGGTTTGGGATGTGTTTCTATAGGGCACGTCATCACCAGGGTACACCTTCCCCAGGTACAGGGAAATCTTACATTTCCCAGGTTACCTGGGACTCCTGGTGACATCTGAGCAGCCCAGCTCTCCACAGCATTAACAAGTGTCCCCTCTTCATGTTAGGGGTGATTATGTCCCCTCAAAGCTATGAGCATCCTCACCTCCTGTTGGAGCTTCAGCAGCGAGTGCCTGCCTCCTGAGAGCTTCTGGGAGCTGCAGAAAATATGAACAAAAGCAATGTGATGAGCCCAGAGGGTGCTTCAGGAAGAATATGTGCCAGGTATCTCATCAGCTCCAGGCATCTGCCCCTCAGATATTCTTGATTTTGCTCAGGATGGGGCAGCCCCTCTGCTGTGAGGATGGGCAGGGATGGCAGCAGATCCAAGAGTGACTGTGCAGACACAGCTGATGGCCTGTAAGTGTCTCCTCATCTATCATCAACACGAAGTTCAATTACAGCCTATTGGGGTTTTCTCGATTTGCCAGTTAATTAATAAAATCTGCATCGCAGATGAGTTCTATTTACATAAGAGCTGAAGGAGGCAAGTCTTCATCTTAATAGCAGTGAATATTCAGATGCAAGATTAACTCATTGCTCTCTACTTCAAATTGTTATTTACTTGGTTGTGTTTTAAAGATACTCTGGATTTCCACTTTCTTATTGTGAAAGAAGCAGTAAGGGGATGTTTGTTTTCTTGAGCCCTGGTTGTTTTATTGAACAACTTCCAATAAGCTGCAAAATTGGTTCTGTGTGAAGGGAGGACCCTCGGCAAGAACAAGAGGTGCCTAAAGGGACAATGACAGAGACCTCTCATATCATGGACAGCAGGGATCTGTGAGGGAAGGATTGCTGCTCTTTCCTTGTAAATAGGTATTTCTGAAAGCAGGCAAGCAGTTGATTTAACAGAACCAAGTCAGATTCTGCCTGATATTTATTATTATTCTTATTCTCTCTGATACAGACAGAAGCAAGTCCCTTTTGCATTTCCATGGAGTGTGATTGACAAAGCACTGGTGGATGTTAAACCCCATAAGCTGAGTATGGCTTTGAACTGATGAAGACCCTTGAACCACAGACCACCAAAGACAGGAAGAGTGGGCCAAGACCACTTTGTATGTGCCCTGTTTTCCTGGATTTCTTTGCATCTGCTGCAGCCACTGAAAAGCTGTGTGGGCCATTGGGCTAAGCCATAAAGCCATTTCTACAGCAATTTGGCTGATAATTAGAAGAAAAGGCAATATGGGGCCCTTTGCTTCTACAGTTGCTGTGAATCAAGCTGTGAATCTCCTCTCAGTCTGAGGAGAGCACTATGTAGGAACATCCTGAGTGGTGATGGGTTTTTATCTGCCTTCACAGTTGTCATAAGCAACATTTTAAGGTGACAATGCCACTGGCCAGCACACTACATAGATTAACACAGCCCAGGAGAGAGCTTCCCTTTGGCTTTAACCCACATCTGACCTTTGTCTGCTACTGCCTCAGCATTGTCCTTGTCTGATGAGCTGCTTGAAGGACTGAAGAATTAAGAGGTTGTGGCAGTGCCAAAAGAAATTAGGGAATGTGATTGGGAAGGAAACCTGGGAAATGAACCTTGCTTTTTAATCAACGTACCAAGCAAAGCAGGGCTAATCAGCATTAATCAAGTGGAGCGCTGTTGTTAGATGGAGGCCCTGCTTTAGAATAGGGGGCTCTCCTAATGACCCAGAAAAAGCAGGAGAGCCTTTCCAGCTAGAATTCCCTTGCCCAAGACAGTGATTGATCTGCTGATCATGTATTGATCTGCTTTCCCAAGTGCACAGCAGCTCGGGCTCTGCATCATTTCTTCTTTTTGCAACAGAAGTGCCTTGTGGCCTCCCCTGGAAGTGACTCACATGGCAGCAACCACCAGTCAGGCAATAAAACAGCATCCAGTGGGAGCGAGGCATTTTTGTTTTCATTATTCAGACAGCATGTGGGTGTGTGGCTCTGCCCCAGCAGCAGCTGTCATCTCATAGGCAGTACCCGCTCTCTGCTGGAGCAGGAATTCCCTTGGAGAGCAGCCACCACCCCACGGAGATGCCCAGGTGGTGTGGGAGAGGCTGAGCACAGCCATGCTGAAACCATTTCCCTCAGAGCTGCTTTCAACTCAGCTCTTCCTGAGCCCAAGCTGGACACCTGCAAGCTGAGCTGCAGCTGAAGAGTGGGGACAGACAGGAACCTCCTGTTAACCCCAGGTGTTAACCCCAGAGGGGCCCTGGTGGCCATATCTACACTAGGCCGGGGAGAGCTGGCCCACAGTGGTCTGCCCTCCTCCATCATTAGCACACTCCCAATTAACATCCTCTGGCCAGTGACTCGGCCCAGCCATGGGGACAGGCAGGCCAGGACCCCTTCCCATGTGACAATATGGATGAAGTCACCTGGCTCTGACACTCTGAGAGAGCTTCGGGCCTGACCCTTGGATGTGGGCTGTACCATGGCTGCTGGCCAGCGACCAGAACCAGGCCTGTTTTATTTGGGTAGCCACAGATCAAGGGGCTGCTGTGCTGGATACTCTCCTCCTGCACAGTGGGAGCCATTGCCAGGTGAAACAGTGGAGAAACTGAGGCACAAACCAGTTAAAGGACTTGCCTGGAGTCAGTGGCAGGAGTAGGATCTCAGGCTTTCCAGGATGTGTCACATCCCTCTCCACACCTAACAGGCACCTCCAAGAGTGGATTTCACCTTCTGAGGTCACATTCCATGCTGCCTTTCAGCGAGTGATGGGGGTGCTATCTCTTCCACTTCCACAATTAATTGTTTACAAATGATTACTGTCAGTGCTGTTGGGCCTGGGCGTGTGGGTGATAACCTGGAGGCTGAGCACAGTGGGGAGGCTGAGACATGCTCTGCTTTTCAGATGAGGCAGCTGTAATTTTTGGAGCCCTTGTTTCATTCCATTAGGAAAATTTTCCCCCTGCCTTGCCGTCCCCGATGTTTGAAGTGCCAGGCATGAAAGCAAAGGCAAGTCAATCAGATGACAGAGGCCCACTGGAGATAATTGCTAGGCTCTCTCCCAGACAGCTGAGTCAGCTGGGGAGAGGAACATCATAGAAGTGATGTCACCAATTCCTCTGTGATCTCTTCTTTTTCCTGAGCAGAAATGGTCTGAAAAACAGCTTCTGAAGAAGCCATGGGGAAAAAACAAAGTTGGTCTTAAGGGAGTTGGGCAGATGGGCCCATCATCTGCCAGAGAGGAAAGGGAGGGCTGTCTGGGCAGTGTGATCAGCCATGGATGTGCTTGGGAAGGCTTTTGGAAAGGAATTCATGGGGAAGTCAAATTTGGGCTCTTTGCAGTGGAACACAGGAGGAGAATGAGCAGCAATGGACATTCTGTGGGACAAGAGAGGTTCAGGCTGGTTATGTGTACATCCTCCTTAGGTTATGGATACATCTTCCTTAGGTTATGGATGCATCCTCCTTATACAACACAAACTTTTCATGTGAGGGCAGTCAAGCAGTGGGACAGGTGCCCCACTATGAAGGCTGGGCAGCCTCGGCCTCTGGAGGATTTTAAGCCCCAATCAGACAAAGCCCTGAACAACTTGGTCTCACCTCAGAGCTGACCTTGCTTTGGGCAAGAAGCTGGACCTAAAGACCTCCTGAGCTGCCTTTCCACTCGAGTTCTCCTATGGCCTTAGGAACACATCCTTGTCAGTGCCCGAGGGGACAGGGAAAGAGGAGGTTCAGAGACTGAGGCTGTACACCAAAAAAAGCCCTTCCAGAAACACGGGGAGGTAAATACAGAGATGCCTTGACATGGAAAAGGGCTTTTATTCATCACTGGAGACTTCTAGTGTCGCCCTGATTTTCTCAAGTTTTACCAAGCCTTCTGATGTTTGCATTCTTTGCACAAACTTTCTCACTCACTTTATGTAGATAACTTATTGTTTTTCATTCCTTTATGGGGAACAAGCAACCTGATGGACAGTTGGGTTGCCCAGTGGCATTGAGGAGGTGGCACTGTAACCCTCCAATGACACTGGCATTTCAGAAAGAGATATATATGGAGTCAGATGTTTTAATAAAGAGTTTTTTTAGTTTGCTTTGACCAGAACTGCTCCGTGTCCTTCTTGTGTCGCCCCAGGGTGACACTCTAGGAACAGACTAGATCAGTGTGGATCAGGCCCATGTGGGCAGACTTAATGTGCCCTTGTGTGCCTTCCTGCGTGAGCCTTGGTCTCTGAGGTGACATTCCTGGTCTCCTGCCATCCCAGCACCGAGCTGGATCTTCCTGAGGTTGAGTGCTGCTCCTCTGCCTTTCTCAAACTCCCTGACCCTCTCTCCAGGTCTGCTGCCACCATCACATGTTCTTACCCTTCAAAATCAGCATTGTCAGCAACATTCCAAGTACTTTGTAGGAATCTCCATTTCCTTTCTTGACATTATCCTGGGTTCTTTCCAGTAATTTTCCTCATTTCTTTTCAGGAACTTCCACATTGCTTTGTAGGAATGTCCCAGCATATTTTCCAGGAATGCCCCATTGATTTCTAGCAATTTTGAAGCAATTTCAAAACCAAACTTTTTTATTTCTAGGAATTTCTGCTTTGTTTTTTTCTGAATGTTTCTCAATTTTCCTCATTTCTTTTCAGGAACTTCCATATTGCTTTCTAGGAATGTCCCAGCATATTTTCTAGAAATGACCCATTGATTTCTAGCAATTTAAAAGCAATTTCAAAAACTTTTTCTTTCTTTTATTTCTAGGAATTTCTGTGTTTTTTTTTTTTTTTTTCTTTGTTTTTTTTTTTTTTTTTTTTCCCTGAATGTTCTGCAGTGTTTTTTGGGAACACATCATAAATTTTCTCTGAATTTTCCAGAGTTTCCATAACTTTTCTCTGAATTGTCTTTCTAGGAAGTTCCATGTTGCTTTCTGGAAAGTTCTCAGGTTGTTTTCCAGGAATTTTCTCCTAGACTTCTAGGACTGTCCCCAGCTGCTTTCCAGGAATTTCACATTTGACTTTAGAAACTTCCCTGATGTTTTCTAGACATTTTACCACAGGAGCTACTTTCCAGAAATTTCTTCTCTGCTTCCTAGAAATGTCCCAGGATCTTTTCCAATAATTTTCTTTTTCCTGAAATTTCTCCTTTGATTTCTTCTGAATTTTATCAGGATGCTTCCAAGGAATTTTTTTGATTCCTTCCAAGGAATATCTCCATATGATTTCTAGAAATTCTCATTACTTTCCAGGATTTCTTAGTTTCTTCCCAGAAATTTCCACATTGCTTGCTAGAAATCTCCCCTTTGCTTTTCCATGTCAATGTTGTTTTCAAGCCATTTCTTGTTTTGCTTTCTAGAAATGTCCTTGAGTGCTTTTCAGGCACTTTGCAAATACTTTCCAAGTTTCTTCTAGGATTATTTGTAGAAAAAAAAATGTTTTCTAGGAAATTAATTTCTTTCTAGGAATTTTGTCATTTCATAGGATTTTGCCTGTATGCTTTCTAGGAATTCTAAAAATCCCTTTTTGTTGTTTTACTAGATCCATAACTCCTCCATGCATCTTTTTGAGGCTATTTTCCCAATATTGGCATGGGGCACTGCCCGAGGTGGATCCATGGAGCCAACTTTGCCTTTTTTTTTCCTCTGCTAACTCTTGTGTGGCAGTGTGCTCGTGTACAACACACTGGGAACTATTTCCTGGCTGTGTTCTTGTCATCACTGCCTTTGTGGAGCCCTCAGAGCTGCATGTTTCTTTCTGCCACTGCTGCCTTCGAGCCTCTCTCCTGCTCCTCAGTGAACACAGACCTGCTGCTTGCTCAGGAATCTGACAAAGCCTGAAGCCTGGCAATAACTCAGGTGGCAAACACCATTTGTAAACGTGGTTCTTGAGGTTCCAAGCTGATGCTGTGAAGAGCAACATCATCTTCTGCAATCGAGCCAGTGTGAGGGGGTCTCTCTTCTTGCACACAAAGCAGAGGTGGTTATTTATCACTTCAGCTGTGTCCAAGCTGCCCAGCTGGAGTGGTTATAAAACATGCTGGACCAGCAGTGTGGATGATGAGGGAACCACCAGTTCCTGTGCAATAGGGTCCCATTAATCTCCTACAGAGGTAATGTAGCTTCCATGTAGTGCCTCAGGATGAAAGATGGGCTGGAGATTTTAACTCATTAGTGAAATCCTGGAGTTAAAAAAGGCTGTAGCTGATTCCAGTGAGGAATTCAGAACTCCTAATGTTTCAATCCTTTGATGTGATGGTGATTTAGTGAGTGACTTTGGTTATGACCTTGGTTTCCAACCAGCTTTGGGCCTTACCCTTCTCTCTCCTTGTCTCTGTTTGTGTCTAAAAGGTAGCAGATCTATTGAAATGGAAACTTTTTTTTGGGTAAAAAAAAAAAAAACAGCTTTGACAAATGTCTTGGTTTAAAAAGAGCCCTCAAATTCTTGAAAAGTCCTCCTTTGACAACCAAGATTTTTAGTTTCCTAATTTGAAACGTCCCTCTTCTGCAATTTAAGCTGATTATTAACAGCATGTTCAGAAGCTATTGAAACAAAACATTTTAATTGACCCAAACCAGGTGGCTTTATTTCTGTTTAGTTTCACAGGTGCTTGGGATTTTGATCTTCAGCTGGAACAGGAGAGGAAAAAAGAAATCTCCAGGAGCTTTGTGAAGTAAACCCTTTTCCCAACCTGCTCTTAGCACTAGTACGTGGAAGAAAGCCTCATGTCTTTGCATCTTTGCCTGTTGCTGGGCTCAGTAAATCTCCTCTCTTCCAGCTAAGTAAGAACAGCAGCTCTCAGCTGGCTGATGTCTTGCAAGCAAAGACACTCAGAGGTGACCTGAATGAAGCCTGTGCACACATCTCTTTCAGCTGCTCTGCTGACAGGTGACATCTCCCAGGGCAGCAGGCAGGTATGTGGAAGAAACCCCTGAAAGGTTCCTAACCTGGATTTCTAAGGTTGCTCTTGCTGTTTCCTCTGTGGAAAAAGGAGATAAAAGCCTGTCTTGCCCAGCTCCCTGGCAGGCTCACACAGGGGGAGTGCAGAGTCCCCGTGCAGCAGGACCAGGGGACCTTTTGTCGTGCCCAGCCAAGCGTGTGCAGCGCAGCTCTGGGGCGAGCGCGGCAGATGTAAACACGCTGCTCATCTGAATGCTGAGCCTTCCCCGATGAGGGAGAGCACTCAGGCATGCTAAGGGGCAGGTATTTGTTTTCCACAGCCCACCCTGAGCTTCCCAATTAGCCAGGGGACTGCGGTGATCTTCCCTTCTCACTGCTCTGTGCTGTCCCGCACTCTCCGCCATGGGGTGCTACAAGGTGAGGCTCTTTCCAGGGGGGGAAGCTGCCCAATACTCAGGAGGGAAAGCCCACCAGCCCCAGCATGTGAACAGACACCTGATTGATGAAAGTCAGGTCTGCAGAGCAGCTTTTGGTGCAGATGATCTGTGCTGGAGTGTCAGGAGAGCTGTAGCAGGGAGATTTCTGGCTCTTTGAGCACCTGATCTTGGCAGAGCACTGGGATATCCACCAGGGAATATCAGGTGGGACCATTCCTTGAGCTGGTGGCACTCCTGGAGGAGATTCAAACAGGACTTTGACTTGATATTGGACACAATGGGTGGTATAGCAGGGCTGTCAACGTGCCAGCTTTCTGCTAAGGTCATCCAGAATCTATTTAGCATAATTTGGCATTTTGTAACTCTTAAAACGCTTTCCTATGGTTCTCTAAATGGCATGTAGAAACAAAGACTTTGGAAGGAGGAAATAACAATAATAATAATAAAAAGGGCGAGTTAACAACCTTTTAACAAAAATTATGCACAGGCTGCATGGCAGAGGGAGATATTCATCCCCCAACTGCTTCACTTAATATGGAAATAAAGGGCAATTGATCAGAGCCAGTCACCCCCACAGCAGTGAGCAAGGAAAGGCCAGGCTGACAGTGTGGGGGAAGACACAACAGAAAGAGGCAGCTCTAAATGCTTCATTTTAATGCTCTCTCCCTGTAGCCCTTTCTGCCTTTTATGTGGTGCCTCTTCTCTTCCATTTCTGCTCAGGGAACTGGCACTGGCCAGGGATGCCCAGCTGGCTGGGGAGGGGCTGTGGGCAGCATGTGAGCTTGCAGCTTGTGGGCCAGGAGCTCACATCCACAAAGCTGGAACAGGACCCCTGTCCCATTAAAAACTGGTGGTCCTCATGAATCTGCTCTTCACCTGAGACCAAACTGCCCTGACCTCAGAGGGCTTTCTCCTTGAAGCAGAGCTTTGTATTTCATCGGTTGCTTTCAGACAATTTCTTCAAAATTGTTGGGATCTCTCTGTGAGGTGACAACTCAAGGTCATGTTTTCAAAACCTCGTGGCTCCAGAGGGAAGCTTCCAAGCCAAATGACTGACTCCAGCAATGCCCATGCCAGTATGAGCATCCTCTCGAGTGTGCCATGCTTGGGGCAGCTTTGTAGCCCAGCCAAGGGCAGAGGTGACAGTGCTTAGCAGAAGCTTGACATCAGCTTAAGCAATGGGATTATCTGGGGATGAAGAGGCAGAGGGAAGATGAATGGGAAGATCAGAGCAGGAATGAAGGGAGGGCTGTGTGCTGTCTCAGGGGAGCCTGTCCCCAGGGACTGGCTAACCTTGGGGCAGTGAACCAGACCTGCTGTCACACAGCTTCCTAATGCTGCTGTGGGTCCATCTCTGGGACTCCTTCCCTGAGAAGTGAGCTGCTGGCAAGTGCTTTGTAAGAGGGCCAGAGAAATATGTTCTGCTCTAAGTCTGTCTCTAGAGGCTGTGAGATACAGCCAAGGTGTTAGAAGGACACAGTCCCATGGTCCCTTTCCTCTCTAACTCTGACAGTCCCTGTGACCTCTGGAAACTCACTTTCTGTTTTCTGAGCCTTGATTTCTCCAGCCTGAAAAACAGTGCTGATTATTCCCCTTTCCTCTGATTTCCTGGCTGATTTCTACCACTTTTCAAGAAGGTAAATTTGACAGAGGAAATAAAGACTTTTTTTGGCTGCATAGCAGCAGCAGGGCAAAGTTTATCTAACTCAAGAGGCCAGGAGGAGGATGACAGGCACACAGCTGAGGAGAAGCAGGTCAGAGTATCAAACTGTGAATGACCTTGCTTTTTTTTCCCTTGCCTGTTCCTTAATCCTGGCTATTAGTTCTTCTGTCTGGGGCACAGGTGATTATTTCCAAAAACCCCAGTCATTTGGAAAGGAGCAAAATATTTTCATCAAACAGGAAAACGCTCATGAGAAGAGCATGAAACATGTGAACAGCACAGAAAAGAGTGGAAGCAACTTGTCAGGTTCAAGCAAGCTGAGAGTATTGGGGAATGATATAACACACAGCACACTTGCTGATGTGCTTCATGCCTGGATGCCCAGCTCACACCCAGCTTCAAAACCTCCCACTGCTGCTGCTGCTAGCATTGCTTCTGCAGCTTGTGTGGAGAGCAGTGCATCAGCTCTGGGGATAAGATCTTTGTGTCAGGGGTGATGTTAAGTGATGGGTTTTATTAAGGTGATGAATGGGGGTGGGCTTGTTTCCATTTTGCCTTGGTTGACAGCAGGCAGATGGTGAGTGAAAAGCAACTGGTTGTTGATTGTGACTGCTGTGGAAATGTTCAGCTCTGTTGTTCAAGAAGCTTCAGCTGCAGTGCCAATGTCTCCCTTCGTTTACAAACAATGCAAACTTTTGCAGCCATTTGGGTCATGGGAATGAGCAGAATTCAGAGACACCCGACCCAAGAGGAGCCTGGTGTGATCAGCAATATGAGCAAAAGAGCCAACTTTTCCACTTAAAAATAGATCACATTGGAGCTGAACTCTAGTGGCACACCACAGTGTCCCTATGGAAAGGGTTTCCAAACCAGCAGCTCACTTTCATGCAATTTTTAATATTTTTTTGCAGAAGTGGCAGCTCCGGGCAGAGCAGAAATCCATCCTGGTTCCATCCACAGAGCAGCTCCTGTAGCCAGAGCAAATTCCCTTTGAACTGCCCACAAGACTGTATCTGCAGGGAGAACAAATACTCCAGATGCAGACTTGAGAGAAAGTACAAAATGACCCAAGGTCCAGTTGAAGGTGTTCTGTACATGTTTAGTGGGAAAGCTGATGCACGAGTGATTCCAGGAGCTGGGCCATGACAAACTAAGCTCACCTGGCAGAGGAACCATGGTGGGCAGGGATTAAACAGCTCAAAGGAGACTTGCAGGGCTCTGACCATGCCCAGGCTTTGCTTTATGCTCATGTTGAAGGACAGAGGTTATGTCCCAGCAGTTCCTGGGAGGTTTGGTCTCATACAAACTGATGGGTTGGTGTTGGTAAGCAAGAAAATCAACCTCTGGCTCTAACATTCACGCCATGCAAAATATCCTTTTTTTTTTTTTTTTTTCTGAAAGAGGGTGAGGTGGGTGTTTATCTCTCTTTCCAAGTAACAAGTGATAGAATGAGAGGAAATGCCTCAAGTTGTGCCAGGTACTCCCAGCACATGGGAGCCCAAGGAAGTGGGAGCTTCAGCTAGTGAGAAGTGTAGGCTGGCTCTCCAACTACCAAATAAAAGTATGGATGGAAATTGAATGCAAAAGGGAATGATAATTTGAATCCAATCAGCCTGTGGACAGTGTTATAAGTAATCTTTTCTCTTTCATCCCTGTGGATGATGATGAAGCAAAGACAGCCAGGAATGTAGAGGGGCTTGTATGAAGCATAATCAGTATTTGTCTCCCACTGAAACCTTGTTTGGAGAGGTCAATGAGCAAAGAACTGGAGGGAGACATGACTTTTGCATGGCTCCTCATGGCCATTTTGAAGAAGATGATGCACTCTCCAGCCACAGGGATGGCTCCACACTGCTTTTGATCTAGGGATCTTCTCCTCAGGTATAAACTCAACCTAAGCCAGGGAGCAGAGATGTCTCCACCTGGGATGGCAGATCACCAGAGACTAATGCTGCACAAATCAGCTCCTAAAGCCAAAAAGTGCATTGCCTTCATCAGAACAACACAGTGCATGTCCAAGGAAATTAGGCTGTTTATTATTCATCATATACCAGAGGGGACAGTGGTGTTTCCTGGAAGAGGGACACCGAGCCAGTGACTGTGCAGGGACAAGAGCCCAGTCTGAGCAAGAGGCACAGAAAAACCACAGCCATGGGCCATGGCTCAGGCTAGGCAGCACCTCAGGGGAGGAACAAGGGGTGCAAAAGACCAGCAGGGCAGCTGCTCCGAGCCAGTCTGTCTACAAAGCCCTACTGCAGCTTAGTGGTGCCATCCCAAAATAGCCAGCTTGGCCGTCAGAAGCCCTCTCCAAATCTGCGTGTTTATTTAAGGAGACGCTGATTTCCTTCAGCCCGGCTTCCCTGGCTTCAGTGACCCAATAATCACCTGTCAAGTGGCTCACACGGTGACAGACTGGAGGAGGGAGCACACAGCAATGAGGAATCGTTGCTCCAGGTGATTTTTAATATCCAAGAGGTGGTGGCAGACAGGAAAGTGATGGAGAAGTGTGGACACTGGCAACACATCTGTCAGGAGCTGCCTGTCCTACAGGCAGACAGATGGGCTTTTCAGCATGGTTCATCAGCAGAGTAACCTGCAATATGGCATGAAAGGGGAGAGAAGAACCAAAGGGTGAAGACCTGTCCAAGGGGGACAGGGCACCACAGTGCCCCTGCAGTCAGTGAGGGCTCAAAGAGGCTGTTTGAGCTCTTCTCATGAAGAGATTGGCAGGAACTGGGCCCAAATAAGGATAAATTTTATCTGGGTTTGTGTAAGGAGGGTGAGGATGTTTGGGCAGTGCTCTGGGCTGGGGTACAGAGCCTCCCTGCCCTCTTTGGTGATAGGGGTAGCAGGAGGGGATTTTCAGAATGTAAAAATCTGCTCATGAATGTCTTGGTTTCTTGCTATTGGGACGTTTCTTACCTTGCCAGCAAAAGGACTGGGATTAACTCACTCCCACGTGGGCTCAGTAATACCTTCCTTACCTTCAGGTGCTCCTTTGGGAGCTTTGCTCCAGCCTGCAGGTCTGGGTGGCTTTGAGGATCTTGCACCCCAAGCTCCAGTTCTGAACTGTCCTTGCAGTGCAGTGCAAGGTGCTGTTCCCAGGGTCTGCACCTGCTTCCCTAATCCATAATCTCAGCTGTGAGGTGTAAGGCAAGAGGGCTGTGAAGTCAAAGTTCCCTGGATATCCCAGTCAGATGCTGTTTGCTGCTTGTTCCATGCTCAGCAGATAAGCAGCATGTTTTGTCTATGCAGGCTGTCCAAGACAGGGCCCCCTGGGAGCATCTGAACATTGGCTTTTAATGCAGCTGAGAGAAAGTGTTGCCCTGAATCCCCAAATCCAGTGTTTTGTTTCAAACAGTGGCTAAGCCACAGTGAATGTTTAGTTACTCATTGCCATGACATCCCCCAGGCTGAATTTGCCTGGCAAATATCAGAATGACCAGTTCTACTCAGATATTCTTCCAGAAACATATAACATACCTTTTTTTTTTTTTTTTTTTTTTTTTAGCAAACACCTCAATTTTTGCCTTGCCTTTAGGAGACCACAGTTATAATTTACTTCTTTTTCCCTTTCCAACCATCCAGGGAAATCTGTTCACATTTCAGGGCTGAATGTACCTTGGAAACAGATTTTCTATTTCATTACCCTACTCAGCACCTCTGAGAAGGTATGATAAGAAGTGAATTCTTCCCTCACTCTTATTTCTGGCAGGCAATAAGATATGAAAAAAAAAATCTGGAAACACCCCTTGCTACTTTATATTTATTTTTACTTGTCTCTCTGGGCCTGAGTTATCACTGCCTTAACTGGGTTGTCAATGGGCCTGACATCAGCACCTGCTCTGCTCCTCCTGCTCAGGTTCTGCTGGGGCTCCCTCCACCTCTGCTCCCAGCTCGCTCTCCCCAGGAGCATCTGAGCTCTTGGTGCTTTCTGCCACCCAGGCTGCTTTTGTTTCCAGCTGAACTGTGATCAGCAAATGCACAAATATAGATGTTAGCGTGACTATTTACTGAAGGGATTAAGTGTCCTTCCACCTTCTCTTTTTTTGGTCACTTCTATCCCATTACCTGATATAGCTCTAGTTAAGCCCCTCTCACCTGTTAAATGGGTGCTGTCCTGCCCCTCACCTGAGAGCAGGACCTGGACCTTGACCTCCAAAGCTGGTTATTCTTCCTTGGGAGCTGAAAGAACAAGTGTGTTTTTATCTTCCTCCTGATCCAAGCCTGAATTGTCTTTTTCCTCAAATAAAACTTCCCAAACTGTGTGAAACTGTCCCCTGTGTGAAAAGCAAACTGAGCTGGTCTCAGCCAAGAGATTCTCCTGGTGGACTGGTGTCCATATAACAAAGCTTCTTCCATCTGTGTCCTGTTGGTGCCATTAGCACTGGAGAATATTCTTAATGACAACAGGATCATGCTCCCATGGCCTGCAGATGGATGATCCTAGGGAAGGCCATGGACACCTCAATTTCCCCAAGGGCTCTGACATTGATTTCTCCTCTGGGAAAGTTGTTTTTTCCCAAATGCAGGACTTGGGAAATTGGAATGCCTTGTTCCCTGAATGTTTGGAGGCTGGATGGGTCCTCCTGGCTCAGAAAGGAATTTTTCCTGAGTTTTGATCTTACTGTGCCAAACAACTCCAGTGAAGGCACAGGCGTGTAAATCAGAGAGACTGGGCAGGAATAAAGGAGCTGAAAGATGAATGGGGGGGTGGATGCATCAGTAGAAAGATGAGTGGTACAGACATACCAAAGTCTTTCAATGAGTTACAGAGTCTCTTGCTCCACTTAAAGGTCTGTTGGCTGGGACTTTGTCTGAGACTCCAGAAGTAACAGGGGGAAAAGCTCCAGCAGGATTTGTTCAGTTATTATCTCGGTATTTCTCTGTGTACATCCCAATCCTGCTGCCTGTAACAGGATCTGGCCAAGGGGAGGCTGTTCTGACCCCGAGCAGAGCACACATTCCTCCCCAAAGCACCTGCCTTTCTCTCAAGTCTATTTCTGTCCTCCAGTGTCCTTTCATCCCCACTTCCAGGGGATGCTCTGACTCTGTTTTCTGCTCTTCTTTCTTTTTTTTTTCTTCTTCTTGGTGTTAAATAAGCATTTTACTTTAAAGTGAGAAGACAGGGGTGAGCAGAAAGGTTAAACCAGTGACTCTGGCACCTAGTGAGAAACCCATTCCCATCCACACTGGGGAGTGTATTATTTTGACAGTTGTTCCAGGTTGCTTCACTTCCTCATTCCCTTTGGGGAGCTGGCAATATTATTAGATTTGCATCTGGTTTGCAGATGATTTTGCACATCTTCCCTCTGGTGCCTGTCTCAGAGGGTTCCTCACAGCCCCCAGCTCGCAGCGTGGCAGGAGGGGCCGTGCTCTGTGTGGTGCCACCCCACAGTCAGGGGGCTCAGGGTCACCAGCTCCAAGCCCTCTCTGCTGTTTGGGGTGTCTGACACAGGGAAAGAGTGGGGTGATCCTAGGCACCAGTCTCATGATGCAGCTTAGCTCTAGGCAGTGGATCCAAAAGCTTTTGAGGAGACCTGGCTGTCTCCTGGGAGTTGTGTTTGATTTCAGACCCCACTGCCAGCAGGTTTTGGATTTGGGGGAGGAGGAATAGGACTTTTGGCAGGGTTTAGGTGACCCAGCTGTTGGGAAAGGCAAATTCTGGGAAACAATTCTGGGGAGAAGCAAATGACAAATGACAGCACACACGAAGTGCCACGGTGTTCACCTTAGGGGCAGCTGGTGGCATGCTGGTTTCTGTCCATCGTGGGGTCAAATTCATTCTGAAAGCATCTCCTTGGAGCTGACATCAGAGATGCTCGTGAGGCAGGGACGGCTGGCACTACATCAGCCCTGGGGTTGATGTAGTGCCAGCAGTCCCTGCCTCATGAGCAGGGTGGTGACCCTCAGGAGTGGGGTGACCTCCCAGCCTGATAGGGACAGGGTCATCAGGGAACAGCTGTGAGCCCTACCCTGCCTACTCACGAGGGTGAGGAAATGTCACCTCCTCCCTGTGCCCATGCCAAGGCTCCAGCCATGCCGGCTGTGCTTCTCGGCCCTGCAGCCCTTGTGGTGTGCCTTGTAGGTGCACGGAGTTTCTCCTCCTGATCACCCGGCTTTAACAGGGCTGGAGCTTTCCTCCCTTGGGCTCTCAGCTGATCAGGCCGCTCAGGCCAGTGTGGAAATCACAGTCTGTGCTCTCCTGTTCCCAGCTGGCCACTTTAGAGGCTGCTCAGCTTTTTCAAGGCAGTCTCTCCCCCAGTGTCTCTTATTTGCACCCAGTGGAGTTTATCGCTCACAGGCTCTCAGCTCTGAGACTTTGCTCTGATTTTCCTCTCCACAACCCCCCACCGGGTGCTTTCTGGTCCCTCCCCAGCTCACTCTGTAATCAGATCAGCTCCCTGCAGGGATCCATGGAGGGACACTCGTTCTCAGTGTCTCACTGATTGGGTTTGTTTCAACACAGGCTGATTGTGAAGAGGTGTTCTCAGGGCTGTGTGTAGCTCTGCCTTTGGGAAAGGAAACGCCCTGCTACTTCAGCAGTTAATGATGGCCCTTTGCTGATGAGCCCTAGCTGAGCTTTGCACAGAGGTTTTTCTCTGGAAGGTTTTTATTCCAGGGGGTGTGGGGCGTGGTTTTTTTTTTTTGTTTTTTTTTTTTTTTTTTTTTTTTTTTTTTTTTTTGTTGTGTGTGTGGTTGTTTTTTGGTTTTTATGTGTGTGCGTATGTAGTATGTATTTTTCTATTCCCCCTCCTGTCTGAGGCTGCAGGAGGAAACAAGAAAAAGGGCAAGCATCAACCTGCAGCCAAATATCTTAGCTTGACTTCCATGGTCAGATTCTTCCTTTTGGAAGACGCGAGCCTGGGGCTGACTTACTGTTTTGTTGGTTTGTACCTTGCATTGAAAATGGCTCTCACCTGGGTCAGAGTTGGTTTCCTGTCACCCTGGGGTGATATAAGAACCACATGCAGCAGCTCTGGTCAAGGCAAACTAAAAAACTCTTTATTAAAACATCTGATTCTCTCTATATATATCTTTTTGAAATGCCAGTGTCATTGGAGGGTTACAGTGCCACCTCCTCAATGCCACTGAGCAACCCAACTGTCCATCAGGTTGCCCGTCCCCCATAACAGAATGAAAAACAATAAGTTATTTACACAAAGTGCGTGAGAAAGTTTATATAAAAAATGTAAACATCAGAAGGCTTAGTAAAACTTAAAAAAATCAGGACAACAGTTATCCATTAATGATTCTGTTGCAGGTTTATTCAGAGGTTTCAATGATCCATCTGCATCTTGCCTCTGGTCCTGTGCATTTCCTGTACCAGTCACACTCCCATCTGCCGCGCGGAAGCAGCACGCAGTGATGACAGCAGTGGTGAGGCATGAGCTCAAAGCTCCAGCTGGGAAGAAGTTTCCTGGCAGGGTGGTTGAGCTCGAGGTTCCCACCTCAAGGCTGGAAAATGTCTCTTTGTGTTCCCCGTGTTGGGCACATTCCTCGTGCACTGGAAACTTTTTGGTCTTGTAGAGGGCTGTGGAAACTCGGTTTCCTGCTTTTCCCAAAAGGAGGATGTGTTCATTAAAGCAGGCTGTGCTCCCTGCTCTGTCTCCAGACAATTGCATTCCCCTCATGGGCTTTCCTGTTGTTTGAGCCAATAGAGTCCAGACCTTCCCCCAGTGAGCTCAGTCTCCTTTCTGCTGTTTCTATAGCAACGTCTTATCCTAAAGGAGCCTGAAATCCCTCTGTAAACACAGCTTGAGGATGTGCCCACAAACCTGCAGGAGGGACGATGGCAGGTGCCCCAGAGCCCAGAGGGGCACCCAAGAGGAAGTCAAGAGTCATCTTGTGCCACTCTGGTTTTGCAGGCAGATTGGAAAGATTTATTTTTGCCAGCCCAGCTGGTGCTTTAATCACTCTGCTGCTGCTCTGCACTCAGAGGAAAAGGGTCAGGAGAAGGCCTGGAGTGCTTGTAAGTGGCTGTGGCTCTGGGCTACCAGAGGACCTTCATGGCTTACAGCCCTTGGTCTCCTCCTGGCAGCCCTGCATGTAAGGCAGGCTTGATCCAGCATCCCTGGACAGAAGAGATTCCCTTGGATTTCACAGGGATACCCCACATGTGATAGGAGCAGGGCGCAGCCTGCTTTGCCTGAGGGATTGTGAATCCAAGCACAATTTGCCATTGGAATGGAAACAGGGTTAGCAAACTCAAATATGGTCCCATATTTGTGATGGACCATAAATCCTTGTTGCTCCCCTGGATAAATCCAGCATGGATCACAATTCCTTTGAATGCAACTTTGCTGGTGCTCCCAAGCTCCCCAGTGATCCTGAATCTGGCTGAACACTGCCTGACCAGTGTGTGCTGAATGCACTTGCTCATAGTTACTGTTTTAATTTGTCTGTGATGGCACAAAAAGGCACCAAGTTTGGTGGCAGCATGAGCAGCAGATCAGACAGATCTGCTCTCAGGGATACAGAGCTTCATCTTGCCTTTGGATCCATTTGGGATCCAGGAGTTCCTGAATGGCCCTATGGACTTTACCTTCTCAAGGACATTTTTCTACCCTTGTCTGTAGATTTTTGTCCTGAAATTTTCTAGAGGAAATCTCATGGCATAGAGAGCACATAGTTCTATCTCCTGCCTGGGATAGATAAAGGGGTGGCATAAATTCCTTATGAGTGCTCTGAAAGAAAGTTTCCTGGTCCCCAGCACTACTAAACTGGTAAGCAGTGGATGGACACCCAAAATGTGATTCCAGAATGGGTTTCATGAGGCTGTCCAGAACAATGGATTTTCCCCAGCATGTAGGCACTCCAAGCCATCTGGAAGCTGAAAGCAGTGTTTGATGATAAAAATGTCAGGAAATTACATCTATAGAGGTGGCAAATTCTGCTGTCCCCAGGCACAGTTGACCCCATATATGGGTAAACTGATGGGATCCTTTCAGAGCCACCTCAGAAGAGGCACCCAGCCACAACTTTGCCCTCAAAGTCCTCAAACACTGACTGTGCTTGACATTTTATGTGCCAATGGCACATCCTTCTGAGGGTGTGCTTCTGCCTGTGCCCAGCTCTGTCACAACACCAGTTGTGTGAATGATTCTGAGGATGTGGAAGTCGTGGTTTAGCACTTAATCAATTCCATTACAAGGAGCAGAGGAGTTGGGTAGCAGAGGAACACAGAATATCTGTGGTGTCAAAACAGAAAACAATTGGCATGAAATTATGCTGATTATTCATGTATTAATTGGAAAAAAGACAAGCTCTGGAGGAGGCTCCGATTGCTAATTCCCCTCCTGAGACAGGCACAGAAAGGTCTCTTGGAGCAAAATCCACCCCTTGGGAAGCCCTCCCTCAGCCTAAGAGGAGGAACATTAATAATACAAACCAGAGAACTTGTCCTGGGGTTAGTGTGACTGTTTAGACAGGGTGAGGTGGCAGTGTCTTATCACATGCTTTTTTTCCACTTCCCTTCCCAGGGATAAGTCTGTGTGGAAACAAGAAGCTGTCTTGTTGACACTTGGGCATCAGCCCAGACACTGTCACCATCTGTTCAGCCCTGGAATGGGGTTGGGAATCTTCGCAGATGGAGGATGAGAGCTGGTGGTTAGACATAAACCAAGAGCTGTCACCTCTGCAGGTGAAAAGATCGTCCTCATGCTAGACTGAAGCATCAGCCCCTGCCAGGCAGCCCTCGCTGCAGGGAGCCTTGTTTGTTCCTAAGATCTCTGCCAGCTGTGAGGTGCTGGAAGGGGAGCAAGGTGGAGAAGACACAGTTGTTGCTGGGAGACAGGGAAAATGACAACGGTAAAAGTCACTTCCCTGCTTTGTTGGTTTTGTTGTGGATTTTTTCCCCCCTCGCAGATTTGCGACTCTCTGTACCTGTGAAGAACAGGCTCTGAAAGCCAAAACACAGGAGAGAGGGTGGTGTGAAAAGCCTGACCTTAAAGATGCAGAGAGCGTGATTGTTTCGGTGACTTCATTTATTTTGCTGCTTTACTCCAAGGGTGTGCTGCTGTGCAGCTTAAACCCTGGCCAGAAGTTCAGCTCGGTTTTAAGCCCTTGGTGTAGATTGACCTTTAGTTCCCACTCCTTCTTCTTCTTTACAGTTGCTTATTGCCAGTCCAAACAGCCTGGTGCTGAGACCTGCTTCACCCCAGAGGTGATTTAGGCCCTTGGGGTCTCTCACTATAAGGAAGTTGTCACCCCTTGAGCAATGCTGTTTGTGCACAACGCTCAGCAATTTGGTATGGGTCAGGGATGAAACTGCTGGGCAGGGGGAGGTTGTTCCTTCCTGCCACCACTGAGGGGACAAGAGAACTTTAGTCATGGCAGCAACAACTGGGATTTTACTAGAAAAAGGGCAGTTATGAAGGCCTTAGTCTGCCTCACTCAGACTGACATCAGGACAACCTTGCTTTCAACAAGCAGCATGTAAAGTAGACAGAGCAATGCCCCTCTACCTACTAAAACAGATTATGTGCCTCAGTAATGAAGGAAGAAAATATGAGCAAAACCAAACAGCTCCAGACCTGCTGTTTAGCCTGTGCACATGTGTTGCTAAACAGAGTGAGCAGCCTGGTCACAGCTGTGGGGGAGTGGGCTCAAGTGACAGACCAAAACATGTGAGCTCCAGGTAAAGGATGGAGAGCTCTCCCTGCTCCTCAGGAGTGTGAGGAGTGAGCACTCTTGGCTGAATTGTGCCCGTGGCTTGGACTGACTTCAGCTTTCCATGGGAAACCCTCCCTGTCCTTGCCAGTCTGGCTGCTTGCCTGGGTGTGTGCCTGGGTGATGGATGGTGGCTTGGATGTCACCCAGGCAACGAAACCTTGCTGTTGTGCTCCTGGACATGTGGCATTGCCTGTGGCTGTGTGTGGAGACTCAAATTCCCTGCTCTTCCCCACAGCTCCTGAAGGACATGGGCAGCTCTGGCCTCTCTGGAGGAGTATGGAGGGATGAAATGGAAAGCCCTTGAGAGGCAGTGCTCAAACAAGTGAAGCGTGGTGTTAGCAGTGGGGCGGTTGTGTGTTGCAGGAATCACCATGAAGAGGGATGGTTGATTGCTCAAACCAGGTCTGGGTCCCTTGAGAGGAGCCCTGTGCAGCTGCTGAGCTTGGGTTGGGGTGTCCAGTTATCCCTGTTCAGCCAGCCCAGCCTGAAAACCCCTTGGGAGTCCCTCTGGGACATGGGATGTGTCAGTGCTTACATCAAACCAAGGCTTTGGGAACTGCCTGCTGGCAGTGCTGTGACAGGACAAAGGGGGACAAAGAACTCAGGCCCTGCCTCCCCTGGCTCCTGTACCTTGGTGCTGGCTCCATCCTGGACCAGGGAACCAACAAGGGCTTTAAAAAGCCCACACCCTGTCTTTCTATGTTTCTCTGGGTTTAAAAGGTCTGAGGTGGGCATTGCATGCTTTCTCAGGGTGCTCTCTGGTATCTGGTAAGGGGCTGATCTGTCCCTACAGGCTGTCCTGCTGTCCTGCAGCTCTGCCTGTCCCTCTGCCTGTCCCAGTGGCATGTGCACAGACTGAGGCTCCTGGCAGCTCCACCTTTGGAGCCCTGTGGGCTGAGATTAGCTGACCGATGAAGGAGTTACAAGGGTGGGCTGACACACTGATGGGTACACGTGGTGTTCTGTTGCCTTTCTTCACAAAACCAGGTTAATAACAGTAATAAAGCCTTCAGCTTTGTTGCTCTGGTGAGGTATCAGCGTGCTGTCATGCTCTGATGGTAAAACACTTCAATCCAAGTGAGCAGAAGGTGATGGCCCTGTGGAGAGACATATGTTCCTGCTCTATTATTTTTATTGCTCTTAACAGCAGTGTTTTTAAAAGCCCTCCATTTCCTGATCACACCTTTAAGTGCCAAAAGTTCTCCGTGGAGGAGGCAGGCACAGGCACAGCCTCTCAGGCAGTGGCTGTTTAAGCTCTGTGACTGTGGGCAGAGAGGGATGTGCTGTGGAGATCTCAGTGTTCCCAAGAAATGCTTTGTGCTTCCCCCTGCCTGGCTGCTCTGACAGGAGCCCTGCCATGCTTGGTACCCCATCTGTGTCCAAGCTGCCTGAAGAGCACTCAGCTCTCAGCAGGCCAGCCATGGCCCATCTGGGCTGATTCACAGGCAGAAGGAGCACCTGGGCTGGTTCCTTCACTGTCCTCCCCAGAGCCATCATTGACACCTCTCTCTGAAGCACCAAGATCTTGGCAGCCAGCTTCAGCTCAGCTGGCATCACAGAGCAGGAGGGGTTCAGGGTGAATCCAACCCCTGCTGCCCCAGCTCCTAATCAAAGCAGGAATGGAGCATGCAGCCCCCCCCCAGCAGTCTGATGGAGTAGGATGCCTCTAAAACTGTATCTTTTGCTGAGAGTTGACAAAATTCCCCCTGTTGGGGGTGACCAAATGATTTAGCTGAGCCAGGGGCTGGGGTCCCTCAGTGTAGGGTCACTCCAACACTTACTGATACACAGAATGTGGCCCATGGGCTGTCACCTTGGTGGGGTGGAAATCTGCTGTGAGCTCAGAAATCCTCAGAAGCTGCTAAATCAGAGATACTTGGGGAGATCAGAAGGAATCTGTAATGCCAGTGCTGAGACTTTTGGCATGCCAACGTCCACTTCTAAGATTTAGAAAAAAATGTCCCCCTGAGATGGCAGTGGGGAGTGCACCTGGCCCTGGGCTGGTGATGAATTGCAAATCACTGGTGTTTTGTAACAGGGCAGCTTCTTGCTCTTCTCTTCACTCTCAGGAAGAGATATCTCTGCTGCAGATCAAAACAAAATAGATTGAAATAACAGTTCAGATGAAGGAACCTGTCCACCCAGGGAACCCTGCAAATTGCTCTGCCATCTCCCTGAGAGAACGGAGGGATACACGTGTATTTTCTCTCCATTTCCAAAGAAAATGAGACACAGTGAGGTTTGGAGCCAGAGAGATGGAGTTCAGAAGAGACCTGCCTGTGTGGGTGGAAGCACTGACAGCCAGGAATCCTCCAGTCTAATAGAAAATGCTGCCTGATGGATGCATTAATGACAAGGAAATCTGGGGTTTCAATGCCTGACAATCAAATGTGTGAGTGTGTATGGATGGAGGCTGCTGAGCAGAGTCTTGATCCAGCAGCTCCCATGTGCAGGTGAAAGCAGGATCTGCCAGGGAGTTTAAAGCTAAGCCATGCCTAAGTGATGGCTTGAGCTGAACTGACTCTTACAAATGGGGAAAATGGCCCAGCCTTGCCCAATAAATTCAGAATACTTCCTTTCACATTCATTAGCAGAGGGGTCCCTGCCCATCCCGAGCCTACCCTTATTTGCAGCATGGTCCCAGTGCCTGGGCCAAGCTGTCTGAGCCCAAAATGCAGCATGATCTATGTGACATTTCCAACCTTCATGGCCCACAGCCAGGGCATTTCACTCTTCTTTTTTTCTGCTGGCCAATGCAAAAAGGACTGTCCTTTGCTCTGCAAAATGCTCGGAGCAGCAGCAGGAAGAAAGAAACCAGTTTTGTCTGAATGGAGTGAGGAGGAAAGGGAGAAATGAAAGGACATGTCCCTGGCACTCTGTGAGCTGGGTTGGTTTCAGTGATCAAAGGTGACATCAGAGCAGTGCTGGGAGAGGAGCTGCTTTAAATAAATGGGTTTCATCTTAATTGCATCTTTCTAAAGCCAGGGTAGCTGTTGTGCAATGAAACCTTTCTGAGCTAGGGCATGATTGAGAGGATGGAACAAAGGAAGAAAGAGAAGGGGAAGAGCACGGCTGTGTCCCCAGCATTTGGTGAGGAGGGCTGGAGGAGGCTGAGATTTGCCAGAGCACAGTGGTGTGTGCTTCTCTGGCACTCTGCTGTGCTGGGGTCTTGGTTTTGAGATCTCCTCGGGGACAACTGTCAGGATGACAGACCCAAAAAGAAGAGCAGCAGCTTCTTCAGGAAGTCTCCAGGGTCTGCAGGTAGCCCAGGAGGTTTCTGTCCCATGTCACAGTTGTGAAAGAGGCAGGATAAGATCAATAGTGACTCTTCTGCATGTCCAGGGCCTGACTCTTGGAGCTGCCACAGTTCCCCCACTGGATTTGATTGCTCCTAGAAGTTGCCCAGAAAGTTCCCCTTCAGCTGAAACCACCAGACTTTCCACCCCTTGTAGCTGGTGCCCTGGGGGGAACCCTAAACCGTGAGGCCCCTAAACTCTGCTCTGGGTGGGTCTTTTGTGGCAAATCTCAGCTGGAAGGGAAGGGCTGAGCCTTCTTCCCTAAGAGAAGCTTCCGATGCCTTCACCCTCACACAGAGGCATCTGCTTTGCCCTCTGTTTTTACCTGCCTTTGGCTTTGGAACATGGAAAGGAACATGGAAAGGAGTTTGAACCAGCTTCTGCTGGCTCCTGTACCGAGGATCCCTGCTACCTCCACCTGAGGGTTCAGGTCTCTCAGTGTCCAGAATTCCCTGTGTGAGAGTCAGAGGCACAGCTCTGTGGTGATCAATCCAAAGCCTGAAAGAGGCTCACACCTGCTGGGATGAGATTTGCTTGCCAGATCCCAGCTGTGTCCTGGAGAGCCCTTCCCCATCTGTGAGCAAAACCAAGTGGGGACAACAACAAAGCTGAGGATCTTTGCCATCCCCGGATTTCAGAGTTGGCCATACACCATGGGGCTGGTGTTTTATCAGCTGAAGCCAAGCAACCCTAATGAGCAGCTGATTAGTATAATCACAGCTTCACCTGTTCATCAGGAATGGAGCATTTCCTAATCAGCTACACGAGGGGCCCCGAGAGGGGTCCAAGGTCAAGGAACTTGAAAAATAGCTCAGCAGGCAGAAAGGGGACACTGGTTTTTGCAGGAGTTGGACACAGCTCCATTTCCTTTTTTTTTTTTCTTTTGTTTAGGTACCCTTTAGGTTTGGTAGCAGCCTGAGAACATTTGGTCAGAGAGCACTTCTGTTTCTCTGTAACACATTGGTTGGAGGTCACATCCAGAGGGTGTTGGTCAATGGCTCTGGACATCAGTGACAAGTGGTGTCCCTCAGGGGTTGGTGTTATTTAATATCTTCATTAGTGACACAGATGAAGGGATTGAGTGCACCCTCATCAAGTCTGCAGGTGACACCAAGCTGAGTGGTGTGGGTGACACACCTGAAGGATGGGATGCCATCCACAGGGACCACGGGAATCTCATGAGGCCTCACAAGACCACGTGCAGGGTGCTGCATGTGGGTTGGGGCAATGCCTGGTATAAACCAGGGGGATGAAGAGATTGAGAGCAGCCCTGCTGAGGAGGGCTTGAGGGATGAGAACCTCTGCTATGAGGAAAGGCTGAGAGAATTGGGATTGCTCAGGCTGGAGAAGAGAAGGCTTCAGGGCAACCTAATTGCAGCCTTCCAGTACCTGAAGGGAACCAGCAAGGAAGATGGAGAGGGACTATTTACAAGGGCCTGGAGTGACAGGACAAGGGGGAATGGCTTCAAAGTGACAGAGAACAGGTTTAGATTAGATATTAAGAAGTTCTTTACTGTGAGGGTGGTGAGGCACTGGAATAGGTTGCCCAGAGAAGTTGTGGATTCCCCATCCCTTGCAGTGTTCAAGGCTGCACTGGATGGGGCTCTGAGCAACCTGGTCAAGTGGAAGGTGTTTCTGTCCATAGCACAGAAGTTTGAACTGGATGATTTTTAAGGTCCCTTCCAACCCAAACCATTCAATGATTCTATGATTTTTGCTCAAGATGTGTCTGTAGTCAGAAATGGGAGATGCTTTGCTTGCTGCTTTGATGATGAAGCTTTGCTTGCTGCAGGAATGCAACTGTACCAGGGAGCAGCACATTTCACATCACTGAGAAGTGCTCAAGAATTGCCTTAGGGGCCAAGGCACAGCACAGCCTGTGCAGTCTCTCTGTTCCCCCACTGGCTTGGTTGCTCCTAGAAGTTGCCCAGAAAGTTCCCCTTCAGCTGAAACCACCAGACCTTCCACCCCTTGTAGCTGGTGCCCTGGGGGGGAACCCTAAGCCATGAGGCCCCTAAACTCTGCTCTGGGTCTTTTGTGGCAAATCTCAGCCGGAAGGGAAGGGCTGAGCCTTCTTCCCTAAGAGAAGCTTCCGATGCCTTCACCCTCACACAGAGGCATCTGCTTTGCCCTCTGTTTTTACCTGCCTTTGGCTCTCAAGCCCACTTCTCCTGTGCTCTGCTGCTCCTGAGCCCCACGCTGTGCCTGCTGCCAGCCTGGCTGTGCCACCGCGGGAGGACAGGGACGGTTGCATAAGCCACTCTGTGTCCTCCCGCCCGCTCCCGCATCGGCATTCATGCTGCACAGCCCCTATTATTGGGCTTGCAAATGACACTAATTTCCCTTCCCAAGCCCTCCCTATAATTTAGCAGCAATGTCCTGTACTCAGATATTATTAGCTGTGCCTTACGTGAACAGTTGCCCTCTTTCTGTTGGTGGGGGGAGATAATGAATTTGATGGGGAGGGCAGACCCGCACCAAGAGCCTTTGTCTTTATTTTTTAATTGACCTGGCTGGCTGGGTTGGAATGGCATTACACAGGCTCTGCTGCAGCCAGCCTCATTCCTCCTCAGCTGTCAGCAGCAGCTCAGAGGGGATCCCCAGACCTCTGCACTACAGGAGCAGGATGTATCAGTGAAGGCAGTGGACAGAGGGCTTTCTAAGCTCCAGGTAGCTGTGATCTATTTCCAGTCCCTTCACTCCTTGAGAGGCTCAAAGCCACCCAGCTCTTTTGTTATACCCCGTTCCTTTAAGATTTCATTGTGCTGGGCTGAATACAAGGTGACCTTGACCTTAGGCACACCACACATACACCTGAGCATGTTTTGTTAAGAGTAGAGAGAAGAAGGAATTGTGAAAAGATGAGCTGCAGATACAATGACCTGCCCCAAGCCAGGGCCATCCACGCTGTGAGTAGCTCAGCCCACGCTGTGCTGCCTTCCTGGCCTTTCCTGCCCATGCCTCCTCTCCAGCCAGTGCACCCTTTCCAGTCCAGGATGCTATACAGGGAATTTCTGGTGGCTCCACAATCCTGTAATAATTCACAGTTTGGCCTCCAGTTCCTCCTGCTCCTCCAGCATAGATCAGACATATGTGAACAGACAAATGCAGTCAGTGTCCCCACTATCCAAGTGACACTTTGTCCTTGCCCCAGCAAGAAATAAGGTGGCCATGAGAGGTTTCTACTCCAGCAGAGTGGTCACTAACATGCTTCTCTAGTTCTCATCAAGGAAAATAACCTCCAGCCAGCAGGCAGGAGGAAGCAGGATTGTCTCCAGCAGGCACAGGATGCCCAGGTGAGGGGTCTACATCCCAGGCTGCTCTAGCTCTTTCATCTCCTTCTGAGCACACTTGGAGACCATATAACCTTAGAATATCCTGAGTTGAAAGGGACCCAAGGATCATTGGAGTCCAGCTGCTGGCCCTGCAGTGGTTTTGCACTTCATGCCATTCCTGTGTTATGAGGCTCTTCTGTCTTAGTTCATTGGCCACGGGCAAACTCTGCTGCTGGGTGTGGACAAGGGCAAGACTCAGGCCCTGGGGAGCCAGGGAAGGAGCAGCCCAGGAACAGATCAGGGAAGGAGAGCAGCCAGGACAGACAGGGAAGCCGTGAGGTGCTGGACAGGATTTCTTGGCTGGAGAACACTGTTGGAAACTCAGCTCTGTTTCCCCAGACACTGGAAAGAGTTTTCCTTCCTCCCATGCAGTCACCAGGAGTCTTATACTGGCAATAGATGAGGAACTGACACTCCAGCTTTGTTAATTTTCTGTGCATGCTTGTACTCAGCAGTGCCATGAGTTTGCGAAAAGGATTTGCATCTGGCTAAGTAAACATATTAGAGATTCAGTCTATAGAGGAAGGCTTAGAAGATCATCTTCTGTTGACCCCTCTCCTCCTGATTACCAGCCCTCCCTCGAGCAGATGCTCAGCTCTGCAGCAGGGATCACAGATGCTGGCTTCTTCTCAGCTCAGTTTCTGCACGAATATAATATTCCTGCTGATAATTAAAGATAAAATCCAGGGCTTTGCTACAGGCTATCTCTGCTGGTGACCCAGGAACTTAATCTGAAGCTTAGCAAAGGTTTTGCTAATTTTAAACCTGGAAGGGCTATTGGGCTGGGCTCAGTAATGGAGGGAGGGAGAAAGCCCAGACAGACTGAGTCGGATCAGCTTGTGCTGTCATTTCTTCTGGCTTTGATTCAGTTCTCCTGGGAAGACACCCAGCTGGGCCCTGCTCCTTCTCCATGTCACCTGAGGTTGCTCCACCAGCTGGCTTCAAAGCTTCAATGCTGGCAGAAATCTCTTTGAAATATTTTGTGTTCACCTGAGAATATAAAAAATAAAAGGAAGAGGAGGAAGAAAGCAGGGAGAAGAAAAGCTCCGTGGGCTTTTGGAAATGTGTGATGGATGTGCCCCCTGCCAGCTGTGTGCTGGATCAGCTGTGTAAATCCTGGGGGCTTTGAGAAGATCCACCCACCTGTTCTTGAAAGGATTCAGGTTGGGAAGAGAGAGCAGAGTGGGTGGAGAGGACAGCACCAAGCACTGGTGCCACCAGAGCCCTTCCAGGACCTGCCAGTCCTTGAGGATGCTCGTGGCACTCGGCTGACAGGAAGGGACTGAGGTTTGGGTACAGGGGGTCAGGCAAGGACCAGTACTGCAGGGAGGAGACACTGATCCCAGGAGCTGCTGTTGGGAGTTTCAGGGCAATATCACAGCTGTTGATCTCTAGTGTCTGCCTGAAAGGATGTGGTGGTGATGACAGCTCCTCTTTCCTGGCCAAGATCCTTCTGTGGGTGGATTAGCAGTGGTTTCACTGCTTCTTGGCATTTTAAGAAACCTCCCAAACAAAAGAGTGAGTGAATGGAGGAGGTGAGCTCATGCTGGTGTTTATCATCACTCCCATCAGAGACACTCTGCAATTGTGTGGTCTTTATAAGAGATAATGTGATCTTTATCAGTGCTGAAATCAGCTGGGTCTATCCCTAGTGGAGGAAAAAAAAACTGGGCAAACCCTCCTGCCTCTCCTGTTGGCCAGCAAAAGCAATTTACACATCGAGTGGGCAGTGTCTGGAGAAGCATCTCTGCTCCTGGTACCTCCCTTGTGCTGCCAATGGCTGTCCACCTCCCTAAAGCAGCAGGGCTTTATTTTTCCTGTTAACCTGTATTTTCCCACCAGCATTGTGATACTGATGTCTCTTATCTCCTGGAGGAAGAGGTGGAAATGCCTTCTCTGAAAGATTTGGAACTTGGTTTTGGTCAGGTGATCTCTCAGGATGTTTTTCCCTCTTGCTTTCTTCAGTGTAGTGATACAAAGATCCTTCCCCTGTTCCCCAAATGACCAATAATCAACCCTTAAAAGCAATAATCTGAAGACATAAAATTTTTCAGCACCTATAAATAGGTTTTAACATAGCTTCAACTATTTACACTGTTTTGACATTTTGTGTCTGGAGTGGGCAAAAAAAAGATTAAAAACAAAAAACCAAAACAAAACCCCAAATAAACCAACAACAACCACCAAAAAAAGCCCACCAAACCCCAAAACACAAAAAAAAACCCCCAAAAACCCCCCAAACAAAACAAAACAAAAAAAACTCCAAAAAAACCCAACCAACCAACCAAAACCCCAAAATAAATGAACAAACAAACAAACAAAAAAAAAAAAAAAACCCAAAAACAAAAACAACAACAAAAAAAAACCCCAAACAAACCAAAACCAAACCAAACCAAACCAAAACAGCCCATAAAACCCCAAGATTGCAAATACCACATTTTCCTTCAGTTGGAGGAGGATAACTCCTCTCAAGGCCACCAGCCCCTTTCTCTGCCAAAAGACTCACAGCTGTACATGAATCTTGCAGGTTGTCTTCTGATTCTCTGGTCCTAACATCTAAGTAAATATATGGACAGGGAACAGGAGAGGCCAGCAGCATCAGACCATAGGGATGCTGTGTATGCAAAGGAACTGTTGTGCTGCTTCCCAAGCCCTGACATCCCATGAGCCTGCCAAGATTTCCTGCAGTCTGGCAGCAGATCATGCACAGGAATATTGCTAATGAAAGTTTGCTTTTCATTGCTTTTAGAAGTGTGGAAAGTTGGGAGTTGCTGCACATTCCCCGTGGGGGTGTCTGGGTTTCTGGAGATTACAGAAGCTGTGGAGAGAAGATCCTGAAAGGATGGGATTTCTTCTGAAGCTTAGTCATGAGCTTGGAACTGGATCTCAGCCTCACTCCATGGTCCTGGAGAGTTGCACAGGTTTGCAAAGCGACTCCTGTTGCTGCACGGAGTTATTAGGAAAGGAAAAACGAGAGCAGGGAATGTCTCTGGGTCACTGTACAAATCCATGAACCAGAATCTTAAAGAATGGGTTTCCTCCTCACACTCCAAAGGCATAGCAGGACTGGGAGAGGCAGCAAGGATGGCCACTAGTGTGAGGTGTTTATGCAAAGGACAAAGGAGGCAGGACTGTTTAATCTTGGAGCAGAAACATGCTTTAAACTGAGATCTTTTCTCTTTCCTGATGCTCCTGACATGAAAGCAAATGTGCCTTGATTGAGCAAAATGAAGAGAAAATGGAAAATGCATAGCACAGGGCTGATGATAGGACACTCTCTCTTACTCTGTCCCTGGGGACTGATTTCCCCAACCTTGCCATGCACCGAGCTCCTCCAGAGAGGCAGGAGATGCTTCCTGCAGCAGTCAGACAAGGAGCTCTCCATGGCACGTCCACAGCCTCGGAGGGATCTCTGAGTTTGTTCCACCTGGGAGGTGGTGCCTGCTCCCCGAGCCTGCAGCTGGAATGTTTCAGGCAATGGAGGCCAATTACCTGACACGTTGAGCAATTTGGGAGTGATTTCACGCTCCCTGGGTGTACCAAAGCTGTGCCCGGAGAGCCCGAGCTCTTGGAGCAGGGATGCTAAACATCAAACAGGACTTGAAGTTTCCAGCATTTAATTTCCCATTTAGCCAAGGCAATTAAAAGCATCACCATATAAAGTGGAGGATTTTCTCCTGCATTTTTATTTGCCTGTGTCCTTAAAGAGAGCAGCTCATCCATCCTACTGCAGCAGGAACAAGCCCGTCTGCTTGCCCCTGTCAAGGACATCTGAATCCCTGCTCCATATTTACACAGCCCTGGAAGCCTGGACTCTAAAAGGATGCCCTAATCCACCTGAGGAACCGCAGGGCAGGCACATCTTCATATGAGATGGCTCTTCTGCTGCTGGCATTGCCAGCAAGGCAGCAAGGGAAAGAGGATGAAAATTAATTTTGAGAACAGGGCCACTGATTGGGGTGAGAAGGTGGAGCAAGATTCTTCTTGGAGATCCCAAGTGAAAGGAAGAGAACAATGGATGCAATTTGTGGCCAGTGAGATTCCAATTAGACATTAGGAGAGAAGTTCACCCTCGGGATGGTCAGACACTTGGACAGTGGTCCAGGATGGTGGTGAGTGTCAGTCATTAGAGATATTCAAGCCTTGACTGGACAAAGCTGTCCCTAGCTGCTACAAGAGGGGTGCTGTCTGGCCACCTTTGAGCTTTGCTGTCTGGGTTATAGGTCTGAAGGCATCAATTGCTCTCTAAAAAAAGGGAACAGCACTGATGACTGCAAAACTGGTGAGAGGAACCTGGATGGGATGGTGAAGATGCTCCTGAATGAGGAATAAGCCAGCCCTCCCGCAGTGGGAGGTGTTCTCCCAGGGCAGCTCATCCCTGCAGCTGCATTCCCTGGTCACTTGCTGTTCCACTGGGCACACCCAGGTATTTCCTCTCAGGGTTGGCTCTTGGAGGGCTTTGAAGTGCATTTCCTTCCATTTAATTATCTCTGGGAGCTCTGGAGGCTGGTGGCAGAGGTGGCTGCATCAGTTCATTTGTTCTCCAGTGGCCGATGGGTTTTTAACCAAGTAATTAAGAGTTGTTTTCAGTTGTACCTGAGAATCAACCAGTGAGGCAGAGATAAGGTAATGGCATCACGGCAGGTCCTCCACTGTTATTTCTGGCTATGAATTAATCACAGCCACTGAGGCCCTGTGAGTAAGTGCATTGATCATTTGCTACAACAAAAAGAGTTTCAACCAGTTATGCTCTTTTCCTCTCTAGAAATACTTTGGAAACTGCTGACTTAATGAGCATGAGTCCAGGCTCTTCCCAGAACGCTAATGGCATCCATTAAGAAAGAAAAAAAAGTCTAGCCCTTTACTTTGTGGCTGCTGAAAAGCCTGTTGCTGTTAACTGCCCATGTCTGGGGTCTGCTGAGGGAGACTCAACTCTCCAATTCACAGGAGGATCCAAGCTGTTCCCTCAGAGAGACTGGGAAAGATTAAAAGCAGCTGAAAGCAAACCATGCTGGCTTGATGAATGGCATTTGGATGCTGTCATGTTGTGGCTGCTGGCATTCTCTTCCTTGAGAGCTGTAGCATGAACCTCCTAAAAACCAGTGCTTGGGGTAAAGCCTTGAGGAGCCACAGGGTGAGACGAGGATCCCACCTTGCCTTTTTACTTGAGAGCTTCGCAGTGATGAGATGAAATCCCAAATTGAGAAAGGTGGTCAGATGGCCCCAAAAGGCTCAGAGAAAAAAAAATAATAGCAAAGTGGATTATTACGTTTTGAAGCCATGCATGTGCTTTTTGAACCTTTGAATTTCACTGCCTGGGGTGAGGAAAGAGGGTGAACTCAAGACTGATTCATTTCTTTACCCAGAGAAGAACAAGCCTGTACCTTGGGGGCTTTAATACAAAATATTGCTTATTTAATCATCCTGCCACTGCCCACAGGGATGGTCTCCCTGGCACGAGTGCTGTGGAGCTGGGATGCTGTGAATGTGTATGAGGGCAGGATTTGTCACTCCTGCTTTCCAAAAAAGCATCACTGATGGTGCTGAGCAAACAGCCCAATGTGCATCTCAACAGGAGTGACTCCAGCATGTGCTCAGCACCTCACACCATCCCTGCCACACTCTTGGGAAGGGTGGCATAGCTGTGAGTGACAACAGGGACAGTCTGGCTGGACCAGAATCCTCTCCAGATGGCTGCTGTCACATGTTTATATCCTCACGTGGCTTCCAAGCAATAAGAGTGATTAAACACAACTGGAAAAGCCACATTTAACAGTGTGTTTCCCTCATCCCTAAGTAGGTACTTGAAAAAAAAATTCATGCTGTTAAGGGATGTTTTGGGCAAGTTTTTTCCCATGAACAGGAAGGGTGATCTACTCAAAACAAGAAACAGATTCAGAAAATCAAAGTTAAGTTCTGTGCAGGCTCCCTAGCCCTTACTGGAATTATCAAATTCCAGATTTTAAGGCTCTAGCCTTAAAATTACTAGTCCTTTATTATGGACTTGGTAAAGCAGGGCTAACAATCTGTGGTTTGTGTATTTACACTGCAAACACTTGCACATCAAGATTACCTACTGGCTTGTCCAGCTGGGAATTGTTGGTCTAATTTTCAGATGGAAACTGGGCACATGCTGTTTTTTAGCAAACAGTGAAGAGAATTCCCATATATCCCTAATGACTCAAATAGGCACGATTATTCACTCAGGCTTCCCACCCAAACAAACAGAGGAAACAGCTGTCACAACTAAAATACCTTTCAAGAGCTCCAAAAAACTTTCCAAGCATGGGCAGGATTGGAAAGCTGAACATTGATTTTTGTTACACTACCAAACTACTTAACCCTCAGCATGGGTCAAATAATATATTTCTTTTAGATACTCTGATGCTTTTTTTTTTTTTTTGATAGCTAAACTTTACTTGAACTTTTAATTTACAAATTAAATTAATTAAGTTGAAAAGAGTTTTAATATTTTTTAAAAGCTGATGTCTGAAACTGGACTTTTTTTTACTTCTATGGCCATATAAAAAAGAATGTGGAATGAATCTGAGTGGTTTTTTTGGTTTGGTTTTCGGGGTTTTTTGTTTTGTTTTTTTGGGTTTTGGTTTCTTGGTTGTTTGTTGGGTTGGCTGGGCTTTTTTGTTTGCTTGTTTCAGACAAAATAGCTGCCTTCAGCAGGGTTTGACAAACATTTGGCAGGGTGACCCATCTTTGGCCCATTTTCCCACCTGTAGATGGGAAAACCTCACTACAACAGCATATGGAGTTAAGGAGAAAGATAATAGATCCAGTCACAGCAGGATTCACTTACTCTGGTGAACACCCATTACTGATAGGAAATTATCTCTTCACCAGAACTTTAACTGCATGTTGAATAATCTGCCTTATTTACCAGACAGTGGAACCCAGGAAATTCCTTCACATTCAAGTGGCAAATATTTAAATACTGGTTTCACCAGCAAACAGCCCCTGGGCCAGAAAGGACTTGCTTGGTTTATTTATTTGTTAATAGTTTTCTTTTATTGAACACAGCTGTTCAGAGAAAAAAAGGAGAAAACACAGCAATACTAAAGAGGGAGCTGCCCAGACATCCCAGGAGAATCCAGACTTAGAAACCTTCTCTTATCACCAAACAGGAGGGATTCAGATGAGAAACACAGAAATTAGTGCTTAGAAGTTCTTTTGCTTGAGCTTAATGTCTGTTCTCCAGAGGTGCACAAAGATGTTTGAGTTAGAAATAGGTCAAATTAAAATTAAAAAATAAGAATTTTCTTGGCCAATCCAAGATAAGACAAATCACAAATAATAGCATTTTCTTGCATAGTATTTGTACATACAAAATGGTGGGAGAGAAGCCTCAACAATCTTGAATAGCACAAAGAAATGGCAATTAGTAAATATATCATGCTCCTCACATCAAAAAATAAAGGGTACCAGTGAGAATCAGAGGATTTGAGATGAACAAAAAAAAAAATGTTTCCCCACATTATTTAGTGATGAATGTTATTGCTCCAGGCAAAAATGTAATAGATCCAAAACCAGCCTGAAGTTTTCATGGGAGAAGCACCAGGGCCTGTTAATAGCTGTGTGTCAATGTCCACTTCAGGAGTCCATCAGTCATAAACTGCTTGAAAGAAGGAAGGAATCCCAAGGAAAAATCACTCCAAAGTTGAGGTTTTTTTTATTTTTAACAACTCCCTGCTAGAATTGCCTACCAGTGCCAGATACAGGTGCAGGATCATATGGACTTCTGATAATCCTTTTTTGGTGTATGCTTTTCATTGGCAGTGCCTTAATTCCTACCCACAACAGCTTTTCCTTCCCCTAGACTGGAATTTCTCACCAGCATGTGGCTGGTCCAGTGCCAGGAGGAACAGGCTCAGCCCACCAAGCCTTTGGAAGCCCAGGCCCCCAGGATTCAGTTTTGACTTGGAAACCATGAACAGTGAGCTGAGTTCTTCCTGGTGACCAAACCAGGTTGTGCCCAAAGCCTGTGCTCAAACATTGTGCTCAAAAATGTCAGGACATTTTTCTGTCCTGACAAGACCAGGAACTTGGATTTTCTTGCAATTAGGAGACAAAGAAGTGCCAGAGCACTTTGTTCACCCAGGTAACACAGGCTTCTAAATGCCACTTTGGAACCAAACTGGCTCCTCTCTGGCTTGACCATGTTATCCAGCTCCCACTTGAAGGCACCCAGGGATACTGAGGCCATTCTCCTTGAGTTTGCTCTTCCCCTTTATCTCCCCTCTGCTAAAGATATGCTCCCCGTGTCTTATTTGCATTTGTCTGCCTTCATCTCTCAGCCACTGGCTCTTGTTCTGGCTTTCTCTGATAGATTAAAAAGCTCTTTAGAAACTGGTGTTTTCTTCTGCTGACGGCACTTAGGCACTGTAATCAAATCACCTCTTGACCTCCTTTCTGATAAGCTAAATAGACTCTTTCAAGGTCTTGTTGAAATTTTTTCTGTTGCTCTCAGATTATTTGCAAGCTCTCTCCTGCAGCACTCAGCCTGTGCGCAGCACTCCCGGCTTCCTCCTAGGATGGGGAGGTGGAATATGTTTTTTTTTAAAGAAATGGGAAAAGTTGTGGCATAGCTGAGGCTTTGACTTGGGGTCTGACTTTTCTACAAGGGCATCTACCTGCCCACAGCCTACCTGATACCCATGGCATGCTCCTCCTTTATCCACACATGCCCAAATTCCCCCTTCATATAATGACTTCTGCTATTTAGGGTACAAATGGTCTCATCACATGTCACCCCAATGCCCAGGCAGGAGCACTTCACTTCACCTGGAGCACTCAACACCCACTGAACAGACCTGCCAAAGTGTTTCTCGTGGACTTGGGACAGAGCTGTGCCCCAACACATCTGGTGCTGGCTGCTCCTCTCTCCAGCTGTTCCCTTCCCAGAGCACATCTTCCTCTCTTCTCTTGCACCCTCCACTGCTTCACCCCCTTTATGGGCCTGCAGCCCTTCTCCTCAGGACACACCAGCAGCATCCTCACCCTGCACATGTCCCTTGCAGAGGTGCCTCCTTCCCTCAGTGCCCCTCCTTTGTCGCAGGATGACCAAGCATCTTCTCTGCAGTATTACAAGAACTGCAGGATGTGGAAGGTCCTGCTTTTTGCAGCCAGATGTTGTCATCCTGTAGTTATTAGAGATCCTCCAGTGCTCCCACAGCCTCTGCATTTTTTCATTGATGAAGCAATGAGCTCTAGATTTGAAGCCCATCCTAAGTGTGTCAGACTTGGAATGACTCCACCAGCTTTTCCCACTGCTCAGAGGCATTCAAAAGATATTTAATTAAACCCACATAAGATTGCTGTTAGCAAGCTTCCTCCAATTAGCAAGGTGGAGAGGACTACATGTCATGGGGGGAAATGAGCAGACATGAAATGGTTTTGTTGCCTCTGCCTTCCTCAGTGTCAGATTAATTGGCACTTTTCTTCCAATTTGAGGCAGAGCTCTGGGTGCACACGGGTCACAGCATCGCAGAGCAATCCCATCCCATTTTGTAGTTTCCTCTCTCTCTCAGTATGATTGAAAATTTCCTTAGGCACTTGAATCATGTTGTGCTCTGTCTGCCAGAGGAAAAAAAAAGAAAAGAAAAAAAAAAAAGAAGGAAAATCAGACTGGTCCTAGGCAGGGCTCTTTCAGGATCTCCACTCTCCTCTTCCTCACCCATCTGTGTGCAAGTGTGTTGGCTTTTTCTGCTGTTTGAACATATGCCCCAAACCACAACTGGTTGAAATCAACCTCAAATGGACTTGCAGTTGCCCTCTCTGTATGAAACAAGTTGAATTAGTCAGAGGGTTTACCCTGACTGAGAATCTGCCTCTGTCTTTATCACTTTGAACTTGCAGGGATCAGCTGCAAGGAGAGCTGCTCCTTCAAAAGCAGTAACAGGAGACTTGCCTAGCAGAGGTGCTCTCTCTGTGGCCCCAAGGACCTGCTGGCTCTCAGGATGTGTGTGTGACACTCATTTATGTCCTTCCTGTGCACTGTCACAGCCTGGTGCTGTGTCCCAGTTGGGGCTGAGTTTGCATCCTTGGAACTCCTTACAGGGCTGTCCCTGAGGGTGTTGACAATCAGCTCCACTTTTCCTCCCACAGTCACAGTCCCAACAACACAACAAATTCTCTTCTATCGAATCAGGGCACCAGGCTTTGTTTATTATTTGGAAATTGCAAACCAGAGCTACCTCAATATGTGAGCCCGTGATGGGGACATGCTGCTATGACAACAACATGAGACTGAATCATCCAGACAGACAAGACACACATAATTGTGTGATCACCTGTTCTCTCTTGTTCAAAGGAAATTTTATTAGTGTTGCTGAAGGTACATTAGTGAACAAAGCATAAAACATCCACACATCAGTTGGGGCTCAGCTAATCAATGCAAGCATGGCCTGAGCCTGATGCCTCACTGTTTCTGCCACTCAGCATTTCACAGGATCCAGAAGAGAAGCTACAGAAACCTGTGTCTGCATGCAAGGGATCAAGAAAAACTCAGTTTCTACTAATATGAAACATTTTAATCTTTTGTATTTTGTTGAGAACGTTGGAGGATACTTGTGGTCAGTGGAGGGACAGTCTGGATCCAGAATGATGGTTAGAGAATGGACATGACTGATGGAAAACATGACTTTTTTAACATTAAAAATCCCAAACCAACAATAATTAAGAATGGTATGTGGGAGAGGAAAGATGGTCTGCTGTACTGCAGACAAACAGAAATATGCAGGGTCATCATTCACTCAGCCATACATATAAATCTGAATGTGTTTGTGCTGTGCAGGTGCATCAACCACAGCATCCATTTCCAGCTGCTGAGAGCACCGTTCCACTTGTTTCCTTGCTCCCTTGTTCCTCCGAACATGAGGGTGCCAAAATTACAATTCCAATCATAGGGCTGCTTTGTGTGTCCTTTTTTAAGCCATATAACCCCTGGGCCGCACAAAAATGGCTTAATGTCAGTTCCAGAATACCCCTGAATGGTGTCTGGTGCTCCTTTTTAATGCTCTGTCTTTTCCAGATCTGTTGGTGGTTTTGCTTCCTTAAGTCTTTCATACCTTAATCTTGTTCACCCAGAAGACTCCAGCAGGTATAAAGAGCTGGTCAAGTGGAAAAAAAAAACCCATTGTGTTTATTAATCACACTCTTTTTGAAATATTGGTGAAAACATTCCTAAGGAACTTTTTTTCCCAGGCTTTTTGTCAAGACTTCAATATACAGCGACAAAAAAAGCCATTTCAATAGGTTATTTACAGCATTTGAAGATTTTCTGCTAGGAGAATCAATGGCATTTTTACATGAGTTGGGGAATTTTCTGCCAGTGCTCCGTTCTGATAGTGCCCAAATAAATATCAGTCAAATTTCCCCAGAAGCTGACAGGGGGCATTGTTGGCAGCAGCAATAAGACTTGAGATGTGGATATTTCCTCTGTAGATAATGTACATGCATGAGTGTCTCACTGAGAACATTTCCATCTGCTCCATGGTGAGCAGAAAATGTGGGTATTCCACGAGAACCATGCTGAGACCACTCAATCAACCACTAATAAAACCAGCCCTGGAGTAATCTGAAAACAAGAGGCTCAGATGCACAGACATGAAACATTGCTGGATGAGCCTGTGCTACAAACCAGGGCCACCCCAGTGACAGAGCACATTGTGAAGAGCAGCATCTCTCCCAGCTGCCCCTGGATGTGGCACCAAGGTTTAACCAGGTGCAAGGAGGCACTTCTTGAAAGTCAGCTTCAAAAGGCATTGAGGAAGGAAAAAAGTCCCAGGAGGGACAATAGTGAAGCATAACAACAGATCTGCAGACAAAAGCAAGACCTCTGTGCTGAACAGAGAGTGAAATATATTGAAAACTGTCTGAAGGGCCATTCCAGGGGGTGGTCATCATCACATAAGGTCTAGTTGGAGTCCAGAAGGTAACAGTATGTCCCAGTACTGGACCCAATCCTGTTCAACATCTTTATTAACCATGGGGATGATGGGGTAAGAGTGTCAGTCCTCTTATCCCCAGTAAGTCTGCTGATCATACAAGACAGGAGGAGTAGCTGATACACCCGAGGGTCTTGCTGCCATCCGGAGGGACCTTGACATGCTGGAGAAATGGGCTGACAGGAACCTCGTGAAGTTCAGCAAGAATGAAACGTCCTGCACCTGAGGAACTGCCCCAGGCACCACCAGTACACTCTGGTGGTTCAGCACTGCTACAGGTTGCCCAGAGTAGAGTCTCCATCCTTGCAGATATTCAAAAGTTGACTGTACATGGTCCTGGGCATGCTCTAGGTGGCCCTGCTTGAGCCATGCAGACCAGCTGACCTTCAGGCCCTGTCAGCCTGAACCATTCTGTAACTCTGTCATTCTGAGGAGGTTTTAAAGGGGGGGGGTTGAATAAATATATGTTCAGACTCTTTTGAGAGGATGGACTAACCTTGTGAAGGCTCCCCTAGTCCAGCCTGGGTTCTGGCTGTGGTTGAGAGGATCTTCACACCAGCTGGCAGTGTCTCTGACTGCCACCGGCCCACATCTAGCAGCTGCGTTTGCTCAGTGACACTGTGCTGTTAATAGGAATCTTCAAGAACAGATGGTGCTAGAATTTTTTTGCTCAAGAATGGGGGAAATCTTGACTGCTTTGTTAATATTTAAACTGAAAGCTGTGTGGAAAAAAAAAGCCATTTCTGATTTTGGGTTTTCTTCTGCAACTCCATCTCCAGTCAGAAGATCGTAATGTTGCTGCACAGCTACAGAAGTAGAGGAGCACCTGTGGGCATGGCTGTCACCTCTTTGCGTGCTCTTGGTGCTACAGGTTTGAGTTAGAGAGACAAATTCTCAAGCAGGAATCTCAAAAAAAAAAAAAAAAAAAAAGGCATAAAGAAGCAATCTTATGACCTTGCACTGCTTAGAAATCTGGGGATGCGTTTTGATGGCATCCTCTTGCCACAGGTGAGGCAACCTTGTGCATTAGCCCTTAAGCTCAGTTTTCTTCCAGAGTTTGGCAGATGGATTTCATGATTTGGAAAGGTCTGAATAAGCTGTAGAGAATGGATGTCCCTCAGATCTCTGCCTTGAACTCTTCTCCTGTCAAACAAAATGCAGGAGATGGACACAGTGTGAAGTGTGGGGGCGGCTGTCATTCTGCTACATCATGTCATCAATCATCTCCTCTCCCCACCAGCCTGATGTGGGGAAGATGGGATCCTGAGCAGAGCCAGGGGAACACACATATAGCAGAGAACAGAAATAACCTAACCTGGCAGGAAGCAGGCAGGCTGTCACACCTCCAAGGGGAAAATGGATACAGCCTCTTGCTTCTGTTTCAAAATCAATTTCAAGCTGGTTCCACAAAAGAAATGGCATAAAGGGCATTAGATCTGGCAAGAGAGGCTGCTGTTCCCAGGATGATGCATGGGAGATGAGTACAATTACCTGCATGCCTAAAGCTAGTACACAGCCTTTTAGGTTCAGCAGACTCTGGCTGTCCTTCCTTATCAGCAGGAAGATCAAAACAAAGTCTCCAAAGCCTCTTATGGGGCTAGGCTTGTCTCTGCTCCTGCTGCCTTGGAGAACAGAACAAGGAGCAGCAGTGGCAGCTACTCAGCAAGGACCATCTGTAGTGCTGTACCAAAGATGATCTGGTGCACAGTGATGCAGGGGAACCTCTTGTGCACCAGCAACACAGTGCCATGGCTACTCTGCCACTCTTCCCTGTGCCTGCCATCTCCCCTCTCCCAACCTCACCATCGCCTACCCTTCTGCACCTAATGAGAGAAGCAAAGCAGAAACCACAAGACTGATTCCTACACACACCCTCTTGCAGGTGCCACCTTCTTTCCTTTGAAGGCTCACCTGGAGTTGGCATGGACAGTGGGACCATCATGAACTTGTGGGGAAAGAGATGCTGAGGTCCTGGCACCATCCACACAACCAGTGTTTAGTGGGCCTCCCCACAGAATGGGGACACCTGCTCAGGAGTTGTGTGATCCTCACACAGTTGGATGTGCAGCAGGTAGAACGTGATAAAACAGCTGAAAACCTTTGGCCCCTGGGTTTAATTTCTGTGGAAGAAGGAGATGTAGGCAAGCAATGGTTGCCCCCATGAGCAGCAAGGGCCTTGCATTGGCTTCTTCTCTCTGCTATTGTTTGGAGGCCAAATGCAATAGGAAATATCGGAAGGTGGAAGTTGTCTCCAACTGGTGGCTCTGGTTTTACTCAGACTGACAAAAGCTTGGAGATCTACAGTACATTTAGGAGAGATGGGGCCAATGGTGTCTCATGTTATTTGGTGAAATTAATGAAGTCTAATCTTTTTTTTTTCCTCTTGAAAATTGAAATGCCTTGGGAAAACAGTATCCTCTGTCTCATGGCTACAGGCAGCTCTCCTGAATAAGCTATTGTCAGGCCTCAGAGATGTGAGTCACAGCATCTTTAATCTCTGGGCGGGAGCGTTCTCCATGGCTTTCATGCTTTGGAATAAATCTTCAGAGATGTTCCCAAATTAAGCATGATTCCTTTCTAATCTCTTTGCACTTCTTCCTCTCCCCATTTTATCAGCCAGGCTCAAACACATTTCACATGGCCTACTTCGAAGCAAACTGATTAATGTGATCGCTTCAGGTTTTAGGAGGGATCAGTGTTTACAGCATGGGAAAGGGCTCCTACTGCTGCTGGCAGCCCCAGCTCCACAGTGGCTTGGGTGGTTTAGAGGGATCTGCCTGTGAGCAGAGCTGACAGCAGAGGCTGGAATCACAGACTCACACAGGCACCTTCCCAAATCCAGCAGGACTCAGTGTCCAGGCAATTCCCTGAGCCCTCAAGGATCAGAAGCAGCATCACGCTGTATCATGTGGCTGGTGCCTCCTGGGCTTGGGGGAGAAGGAGGGAGGAGCTGCTGGCCTGCAGAAGGGATGTGCTGTGCTGCCCAGTGGCACCACTTCCCTTCCCGGGTACCACAACCTCCACCTGCTCCTTCAGCCAGGGCCAGCCGAGCAGAGGATCGCAGCTCGTGCTGCTCTGCTGCAGCTGGCACACATCTGGTGTAGAACAGAGGGTTTGGGTCTGCACCACTGCCATGTGTGATTCAGGCCTAGCTGTGGGGTGTGAAAAGCTTGAGTTGGGAAGCAGTTGTCTGAATGTCAGTCAGGGACAGAAAGGGATGTTGGAACGAGGTGGTGAAATGCTTTGGAAAAACACTAACTGTGGATCCATATGTGTGTATTGATGTTGCTTACAGAGAAAAAACTGCTCCTCTCGGCTTTTGTGAATCAATTTTTCTGATAAAAGATGCAATCTCTCTCTGCCAACCTGCCTGTGTTCAGCTCATGCAGGTCATTGTCTGTTGTCTGACAGAGGGGCTGCTCGCCTGCGGTGTCCTTGGACAGCCCCCAAGAGCTCACAGCCTACACAGACAAAAGCTGTGCAGCGATCAGCTGTGTTTTACAGACAAGGAGCTAGAGATGGAAGAACTATGAAGGAAGGAATCTCCCTCTGCAACTGCAGTTTTGAAGTAACAGAATCCTGAATCCAGGGCTATATTCGCCTGGGGCTGGGAGTCTCAGAAGTGTAAGTGCCCTTTGATTTGCCACCAGGCTTCAGAGTAGGACAGGCTACAGTTTCTGAAGGTGAATGAAATAGTAACTAAAATGCTGAAGTAAAAAAACAGTAAATCTTGATGTGTAACACCAAATGGTACATTGCCCATGGAAAGCTAAACTTCATGAAACACCACAGAACTCATGGAGCAGAGTAAATATTGATGGTGGAGGGGATAGGAGAAGCAAAACTAAACAAAAAAAAAGTGTTTTGAAGGTGTGGGCCTCCTGACACTGCTGGTTTCCTGCAGAGTCTCTGCCTTGAGCAGAGAAGGGTGATGAGGAGCCCTAGAGCTTTGCAGTCTGGCCCAAATGTCTACAGTCTTGTGCATTTCTTTTTCCTTGATTGACAAGAGTGAAGGACCCTCGTGCTTTAGTGAGTGTATAATGGCTGCCTTGATGTCATTTATTGAAGCTTTGGAATAGCTGTGCTTTCTAATTACTTCTTCCCACCTGCCTGAAGAGCACCTTTTGCTTTCAGATTAACTTCTTGCTGTCTCTTTGAACTTGTGCCTCTGTACTCCAAGCACCCTGGGTTTTGTGAGATCAAGGCAGGCTTGGTTAAGGTAAAAGGCAAGTAGTGATCAAGGTGGTTTTTATTTCCTTTCCTGCACAGAGACGTGCCAGGTTTGCTGATTAGACTGTGTGTGGCACAATCAGAGCCCTTTTGCCTTCAAAGAGACCTTCCAAGAAGAACAAGTTAGTGAGTGGCCTTTGAAGGGGAAAAGGCTTCTTCCTAATCTTCAGAGGGGCATCAGTAGTGTTCAGCATGAGCATCCACATCTATCCTGGATGTGTGCAGTGGCTTTTTTGCTCCTGCAGGCATAGGGATTTGGGGGCTGTGTGATAGGTGCCTCCTATGTGAGTGATGTTTTACAATTTTTGCAAGGGCTGATTTATTACAGACAGTTAAATGTCCTGGATAGAAATGCCAATGTCCAGATCCAGACCACTACATCGTGGGGTAGTGGTTTGACTGAGTTTAGATTGGCAACAATCACATTATTCTTATAGAATATGGATTCAGTGGAGCTTTTAAAATGCCAGTTCACTGTAGTTTAGTTGTGGCATGGAGTGAAGTCCTAAGGTTTTTCTGAATACACATAAGACATTTAGGCATGACTGATATTCTGGAATTTGCAGCATCCTTATTGTCTGAAGCAATGGGGCAGGAGTTGTCCTTGGGATTTGTGCAGCACTGAGCACACCAGGCAAGCTGAAAAAATGACATCCTCTCTTCTAAGATTTGTGTCCTGTCCATCTATTTCAAGCACAGCATTAAGCTGCTGGTGGTATCCTCAGAGATGGTGGCTTCTTATGGAAAACTAGAAATTAAGTCAAGGGAGGTCTAGGGGTCACTATCATCCAAAGCATAAACACAGCTAAAAACTGCAGCAGTGGAAGGACACCCCTTTCCAGACAAGGTTTTCCCTAATTTCTGACCCATAAATATCCTCTTGAGCTGCAACTGGAGCCTGCTACTTTCCTTTCTAACTTCCCATCACAGAGAAGATGTTCTACCTTGCAACAACTTCTTATAAATTTGCAGATTGATCTCATTTTCCCCTTTCCTACGTTTAAAACAATCATATCCTTGCAGAGTTTCTCTCTGCACCTCCTATTTTCAAGTGTGTTGATGATGCTGGTCACTTCTCACTTCCTAACACACTGAGACTGGGTACCCAAAACTGGGTATGGAATTGCAGTGTTGAGGGAAAGGATGCTGTGTGGCATCTCATGGTTTATGCCTGATGATACAGTCCAGGATGCAGCAGAGCTCTTTAACAGCTGCACATGTGGTGGCTCCAGCAGCTGAGGACTAAAGGAGCCCGGAGCACAACCTCCACCCGTGCTAGAAATTATTGCTGCTTGCACACAGGCATTGCTCAGAGCAAACTGCAAAACCCTGCTGTAAAGCAGGACAAGTTACTTGGGAGACACGTGGGCTGATCTGAGCACAGCCCATTTCCCATGGAGTTATTCCTGAAGGCTGAGTTCTGCTTGGAGTCTGTGGTGTCCTGTAAATGAGATGTTTCATGCTCCGGTGTGGCTGTCAGGAGGCATTTTGCACTAGCAGAGTTTCTCTCTCCTCTCCCCAGCTGCCTGTTTATTCCAGACCTGTCAGAATGGCATGTCTGGTTCCCCTGTGAAAAATTTGGTGCAAGCAGCCAAAGGATTTAAAAGTTATTAGGAAAAAGGAAAAAAAAAAAAANGCTTCCTTCAAAAATAAAGCTTAAAAAAGATGAAAGGTATTTGCCTTCACTCTCTGTAGGCTCTAACTCGGCAGCCAGCTGGAGAGAATTTGGGAAAGCAATTCCAGGAGCCTGGAGCTCTTACTGTCAGTAAAACCTGCCACTGGGACAGCAGAGCCATCTCACTGCAATCCGCTTTCCTCTGCTTCCTGGCAGTTTCAGCTTTTTTATAGTGTTTTCTTTGAGCTGAAAGTCCCCCAGTAGCTTGATCCACTTCCTGTGCAAGATGGCAAGTGATTGCCCACAACTGGCAACTCAATTCCTTGCCTGGCACTCCAGGATGTGGCATTGAGGTTCTTCCTTTTCTTTTCTTTTCTTTT
>WBNO01006348.1:374544-407806 GCA_013400575.1 Peucedramus taeniatus
CTGCAGAGATTCATAAACATTCTCATACAGGAGGAGAAAACAAGGATGACAAACAAGGAGTCAGAATCTTGAAGTCTGTGTTGTGGTGGGGCTCAGTGTGTCCAGCATGGCTGCCTTGGATGAGGCAATTATTCATGTCCCTGCTGTGGACAGAGCCTGAAGGTTTCAAAAAGTTCTGATCCATACCTCTTCCTTTCAGGGGCTACTTCTCCCATGACTGTAGATGCCACTGCACATCCCGGATCTCCTTCAATGACAATCCCAGGGTACTGAGAAGTATTAGGACATTTTTCATCGGGGCACTGAACCAGAAGGCTGAAAACTTGAGTTTGTGTGAGTGAGACAAGGGGTTGGGGTGCCCACCCTCAGAGTTCTTCAAAGCTCATTCAGAAAATGCCCAGAGCAAACTGATTTAATCTTTGAAGCTGGTCCTTGAAAACTGGAACATGAACTTGGACCAGTGACTGCCAGAGGTCCCTCCTTACCTAAATGAGTCAGTGATTGCAGGCATAGTTTGAGGTAAAACTCATCCTTCTGGTCCTGAGGTCTCCATCTGCAGTAGAGGGAAAGTCACCTTCCTGATTCTGCATTACCCATCCAGCTGAAATCATAAAGCGGAAAGTCAAAAATAAAATACCCAATCCCTTTTTTCGAGGCTGGAAAGATTGTTGTGCTTGTCAGACATTTCATTTTTTTTTGACATTTTCACTGATTTTTTTTTCCTGAAAATGTTATTGCTTTTTAGCTTGACTGAAAACCCTCCTTTCAGAGAGAACTTCTCAACAGCCATCTTGATAACGCTTTCTGTTGTTTTTTTAAAAGCCCCAAATGATTAAAAGCCCTCATTACAAATGCTGAAAAACCCCTCACAGTCTGCCTGTTTTGAACCCAGCAAAATGAGAACAACAGATAGTTCTGTATTTTTCATGAAATAGTTCTTCCTCTGTATTTTTTTAAGTCTTTCCATTCAGGCTGTGAGCTTTTCAGGGCAAAAATTGCTTCTTTAACAATGTCATTTTCCAGCTCCCACTTCACCAAGGTTTTCAATTTGGATGGGCGCTCTAAGTCAGATAATCATTCAAGACCACAATGTCTCTGGTTCAAAGCAGTGCTGACTATTTGAGCTCACAACTCTAAACTAAGACTTTCAGTTTATTAAAGCCCTAAGTTTGAAGGTGGTTTTCTTTGTTGATTTGTTTTGGTTTTTTTAAATTTTTTTTCCCCAGTAGTTTTGTTCACTGGTGCCCTGTTTGTTTTGCAAGCTATTATAAAAAAGCAATTGTTTTTTTCAGGGAGATGCTGTCAGTTCTTTGCTTTTCAGGAATTGCAGCTATCAGAAATGATTGTCTTAGTGCCTAAGAGATCTGTCATGTCTGCCCCTTCCCTTAACACTTACAAACATGTATCATGTTGATGAATTTAGATGGTCATTTAAAGGCAAATTGCTTGTCCTACTTTTTGCTTCTTATTGATTGTCATATAATTAACTGATTCATTGCGTTAATATAATCCAGAGTGCCTGTAACCCAGTTAATCAGCAGAGCCTGATCGGAAGACTTGGGTTTAATTAGACTGCTCTAATTGCCCCAGTGAAATGATGTTTCCTCTGTCCTGAGCCATTACTTATAGAAGCCAGATTTTTTTTATTTTTATATTGAGATCTAATCAGGGGCAGAGAGAATAATATTTTGCCTCGTGCCAGAGGGAGGGCTCTCTAACCAAAGACAAAGGGGTTAGGGACAGCAGTCCCACATGGTTAGAGGTGACACATCCCTTATTACCTGGTGAGGACCCAGCAGGATCAGGGGCTGTCCATGGTCCATAAGGCTGAGATCTGCCCTTGGATTTGCTCTGCAGCTCTCTGAGTGCTTTCTAAGTGTCTGAGCTTGGCAAGGAAAATTGTAAGTGATTGTAAATTTCTTGCAAAAATGGACCTTCAGCAGGGCTAAACCAATTTGCAAAATCAAGCTGAACTTGGGAAGTAATTTCAGCCTCCCATCCTCCCCATAAGAAAGGAGGGATGTGTTTTTGGAAGTGCCAATATGGCTTGACTCTGATGTTTCCTAAATCCAGGCTTTTTCATATTCACAGGTTGTGTTGTTGGCTTGCATGTGCTTATAAAGGTGAGCGAGATAAGACTGGCTAATTAGCTTGTAAACAAAATAGAACATTTTGCTTTGCATCAAATGAAATATTTTGGGTTGCTGAGTTAGACTTATGCATGTTTAAAAACATTCTGAAAAAAAAATTAAATTAGACACAAAGGTGGTGCAGGGGAAAATACCCTGTGGGGATTGCCTTCCTCTTGAATGAAGAGCTGGCTGCTGAAAGCAGTCCTGGCTAGTGGGAAAATGCCTGAAGCACTCAAGATGCTGATGGTTTTTCTCAGAGTGAGGGGATATCACTTTGTGGGTGAGCCTCTGTTTACAGGTACTTCTCAGCCACTGCCACAAGCCTGAAGAGGAATCAGCTGATTAATGTGAAATTAGTGCCAGAGACTGTGATTAATGGTGGATGCAGGAACAGTGGAGAAGGAGAAAGCCCAGGGCTTTGCCTCTGGAGGAAGATGCTGCATTACCTGGAGGCCATCCCTCTTCCTGCTACCCCACGGATGCCACATTCTACTCCTGTCTCCGTGGCACTGGTCCCTTCTCCATCTCATGACTCTCAAGCCATGGCCTGTGGCTTGGCATGGTGTGCATGTCTCTGTCCTCAATTTCCAGCACGGGGACAAGGAGGTATTTGGAGAGGTATGCAGCAAACCCATGAGGAAGAAAGTGAGCTTGCAGCATTTCTGGGGCTCAGAGCTCACTAGAGAGATTTTTCCCTGCTCCTTTTGCCTTTGCTGCTTTAAGGAAATAGGATTTTGCATGTCTTCCTTCCTGCTTGCCTTTTTTGTAAATAAACACAATTAGCAAATATTTATTTATTTCTCTTCTAACAGTAATAAGGATTAGGTACCACAGGAGCTAAAGGGACAGCAGTCAAATGAACCAAAAGAAACAGTGAAATCTGGTATATCATGTTTGAAGGTGAAGGGCCCCCAGAGTGACTGGGACGGGGTGACCCAGCTGTACCACCCTGCCGAGGGACACAGAGCTGTGCCCTGGCTGTGCTCAGGCTGCAGTGGGTGATGGAGGGGGTGAGAGGTGGGATGAAGGTCAGCCCTTCCCTGCCAGGCACAGCTGTAAGAGCTGGAGGCTGTGCCAGCTCAGCATCCAGACGGGGCCGGGGGTGGGATGTGGATCAGCCGCTGACTCACACCGCTCTGGGCTCGTGACTGTGTTCTTTGGTGGCAATCATGCCAACGTGCCAGGAGCAGCAGCAGTGCTGGGANGATCTGGATCTGTCTCTGTACCTGTGTCTGTACCTGTGTCTGTGCCGGGAACCTCCCGGCCCCTCACTGTGTGTGTTGTGCCTCTATTCCAGAGGAGGAGCCTGGCCCCCAGCCAGCTGGCCAAGAGGAAGGCGGGCGATGAAGATGAGGAGGAGGAGGACTGGCAGCCCCCGACGGTGAGGGAGGGGTCCCGGGACGTGGCCCCGTGTGACCCCGCGGCCGCGGGCGGAGNCACCGCTCTGGGCTCGTGACTGTGTTCTTTGGTGGCAATCATGCCAACGTGCCAGGAGCAGCAGCAGTGCTGGGATCTTTGCTAGGATCTCCTGGCTCCTTCCAGCCTGTGACCTGGCTGCGTGTAGAATGGCACCTGGCCTCCAGAAAGGAAAAGGATTTTTCTCCCTGAAGTCAATATTTTCAAAGCACTCGGTGTTTTCCCTCTCAGTAAGTGGCTCTGTTGGAAGGGCAGATGAGCTGTCTCTGGTGGTGATGAGACGGGATCACAACTCCAGCTGGCAGAAACTCGGTATGATCACAGTCAGTTTCCCTCTCGTGGTTTGCAAAGGAATTAACTGGAAGGATATTTAATTACTTTCTCAAGTGAATATGGTCAAGTTATGCTGGTGCATCCTGCAGTCCTAGACCCTTCAGAGCTTCGCCTGAGAAGATCCAGGTGGCACTGCTGAATAGCTGTAGCTCTGCCCTTCTGGTCATAATTACAGATTTTCACCTCTCCTTTCCATTGCAGAATGGCTGGAGCTGTTAGACAAGGTCTGAGGTGTCCTTCCATTAGGAGATATTCTCTTACATTATCTCTCCCTTGTGCTGTTTTCTGCCTGCTACAAAGGTCACAAGTTCTCTTACCTGTGAAGAGCTGGGTAAGAGGCCCCAGTTCTTCCAAAACATTTCTTAAAAGTTTCTGTGAGGAACTGGGGAAGGCCTGCATTCCACAGAAAAGGAAGGAGACTCAAAAAGAAAAGAAAAAAAGGGGGAGAGTGTAAAAGAAGTGAGATCCCACGATCAGGGAGGTCAGTGGAGCACCACAGCATCCACAGGGTCTGAGTGCAACAGTGGTCCCAGGGAAATGGGGTGGTGCTTGGCACCCAGGGAGTGCCACGAGCTCATACCATGGTGGTGACTGGAAGACAGGCTCTGTTTGATGTGGACAAACAATATAAACAATAAATATTTTTGGACTGCTTTTTTGCCTAATTCTAGAGTCCCTGAGGAAGATATTTGGCATCCTCCCCTCTCCTTGCTTGTACTGGAGGGACTCAGCATCCTGCAGAGACAGCAAGGGAAATGACAGGATTATTCCCCATGGTGATTATCCTGTGATCTCTCAGGGCTGTATAAATAGGAGCTGATTACAGTAGAAAAGGAGTAAATTGTGTAATTAGAGAGGGGGAAGAAGGGAGGACTTAACCTCTGCCTGAAGGTGCTGGTTTGGAGAGTGGAAAAGAGAACACTGAGCAGTGGCTGTTCTGGGACCCACAGCCCTGGAAAGGGCTGACCTGGTCCCTGGCTGCTCCTGTTCCTTTCTGCAAGCCTTTTGATCCTCCCTTCTGGAGAAAGAACAAAATATTTCTTTCTGCTGGAACTCTTGGCCAATTTATTGAAGAAAGTCCCTCTTGCACGTCCACCTTTCCCCAGGCCTGCAGTGTGGTTGCCTTACGAGGGGACTGGCTGCACTCAGACATTGGCATCACCCCAAATTTCCCTCTGGGACTTGTCATGAATGGTTAGAAGAGAAAAGCCATTGCAGGATGGAACCCACAGCAGCTCCATGTTGGGGCTAAGATGACTAAGGTCTTTCCTGCTGCTCTACATGGAGCAGGAATTTTGCCTCCCCTTCCCTTTATAATTGACCCAGCCTGGCCTGGGCCATAAAGTGTGTCTGTTCCCATTGCAGGGAAAAAAAGCACACAGCAGAACTGCTCTCAGAGCCATGGAGAGGGAGGTTATTATTGTGAATATTATTCATGCCAGGAAAAATAGCCAATTACCTTCCTATAGAACCACTCTCTGCCCAGTGAGCCAGTAATTGCAATATCTGACATTCATCATGGAGCTCTGAAAGGGCTTTGGGAATAAAATACTGGCAAATGGATGGACTTGAAAAAGCCAGGGGAAAAAAGTAAAGTTAAGGCACTAGATATTCAGGCAATCTATGCCTACTTACACCTCAAGTCCTACAGATGCAAGAATTTGGCTTTATTTTATATCCACTCTATTTTATGTTTTAAAGGTACATAACTGTATTAATGTAGATGTTTAATAAGCTGAATAGTGAAATGGGATGTAACTGAGGTGGGGACACTGCCAAAGGTGCTTGCTTGATGTTTAAGGTCAGCTGGGCAACTGTGACACAAGTAAGTTCTTACATTTATTTCTCAGGTTTACCAGTGAAACAACTAACAAAGGGGAAATCCATCTTCCCCTTCCTTCTTTTCCTCCTTGGAGGAGGAAGAAAAGACAAAGTCCTGTCAAGAGCTGCAGGGTGTTGAATATGTTTGCTCTGCTGGACTGCACCAAAGGCCACGTTTCACTCCCTGCCTGTCCCCAAGGTGATCCATGGACAGTGTCTGGAGATTTGTCAGGTTTCCCAAGATCTATCAATGCTGTCAGCTGCTGAAGCCTCCAGGAATCCACAGGCTCTGGGGGATGTGCTCCAAGGCCTGTGAGCAGCACCTCTTCCCCACAAGCTGTATGGGAATCTCATCCTGAGGATGATGCCTTTCCTATCCGGCAATGGAAGGGTTAACTCCATGTGTCAGAGGACTTGGCTCCTCTCACCCAGTTGTTTGGGGTTTTCCCTGTGTAGCCAGAAGGATAATTTAGCTGTGTGTCTCCAAAATGCTGTGGTTTTGCACCCTGTAAAACGCCTGTCCTTTAAATGGCTTGGTGAGGACCAGCGCTCATTTATCATGTCAGCTGTGATCCCTGCAGCAGCAACAGCCTCGCTCCTTCCTGAGGACCAGCCGCCCTTCTCTTGGAAGGAAAACAAACCTACGCTGAAATTGCTGCTGCCCTGAGTTTGCTTTTTGCCCTCAACCCTCACAAATCCCCTTTAGGGTGCTCCAGAGGGATTTTCTCTTTGTTCCATGGGTGCAGAAAACGATGTTGGCCCATAATCAGAGATTTTGGGTCAGCCATGATGTCATGCACAGCATAGGTAATGTCAAACCAGACATTGGTTTGATGTCTGAACAGGGAATGTTCAGACAGGGAATGTCAGAACAGGGAAGCTTGCAAAATAACCTAAGATTGTGCTGCATTGAGGCAAAATTGTGAAGGGACCACTTCCCCCTCTGGGCTGCCCTTTCCTGGGTGCCAAGGGTCACCTGCCTGCCCACCACAACAGCCAGGGCTGGAATTCCTGCTGCCAGCATTCACTGCAGCCACGGCCCCGCTCTTCTTCACACCTTTGTGTGGAAATGGCTCCCTTCACCTCACTGCTCACCTTCACCAGCACCGAGCTGCTGAGGAGCCCAAAGAAATGGCTCCATTGCTTATTCCCTTGTGCTGATTTCCCTGCTCCAGTCTCGCACCCTGACTCTTCTGTGGCGCAGCTTCTGAGGGCCAGCCCTGCTCCTGTTTGAGGGGAACGGGCCCGGCAGGATCTTTCTTTGGACAGAAAAAGAATTCACTTTTTTTTCTTCCTTTTTCTTCCCCAGTCCCCCTTTGAACACCCCTAGTTGACACAGAAATTCATGATAAATCTCAAGTCCTCTTATTGCTAAATATATTTTTTTAAAAATCAGTGGATTGCATTTCTTTCCCACACGCTCCCTCCGCGGAGCCCCGAGCGAGTCGATGCGGTTCTGGTGCCGCTCGGCGCTCGCTTGGCCGCGCCTGTGGGCGCGGGGCGGAGTTGGCCCGGCGGTTTTCCCGCCAGCGGCGCGCGCGGGTCGTTACCGCGTCCGCGCGCTCCCGTGAGGCGATGGTGGGTGCGGGGGGGGGGGACCGGGACCGGGATCGGGATCGGGATCGGGATCTGGATCTGGATCTGTCTCTGTACCTGTGTCTGTACCTGTGTCTGTGCCGGGAACCTCCCGGCCCCTCACTGTGTGTGTTGTGCCTCTATTCCAGAGGAGGAGCCTGGCCCCCAGCCAGCTGGCCAAGAGGAAGGCGGGCGATGAAGATGAGGAGGAGGAGGACTGGCAGCCCCCGACGGTGAGGGAGGGGTCCCGGGACGTGGCCCCGTGTGACCCCGCGGCCGCGGGCGGAGGGATGCGGGGCCGCGGCTGCGTCCAGGTCACTCCGCGGTGCCTGAGCCTCCCCAGGCTCTGGGCATCGCGCCCCCGGTGCTTTGTGCTGCTGTGAAGCTTTGTGTCTCGGCGTGTGGTTGGTGCAGGAACTTCACTGTGTACACATGGTGCTTCGTGGTTATGGAAAAACTTAACTCTGAGAGCTTCGAGTGCTATGTGAATGGAAGGGTAACTGGGTAATCAGGAATAGGCTGTTTACCTGAATGTTGCATATTTTTTAACAAGACAGGGGAGGATCAGTTTCACCGATTATCTGTCAGAGAGTGTAAAGACCTCGTTTAGCCATTTATAATGACACGAGTCCCAGCCCTAATCCTAATTTACGGTAATGGTTTATGTCATAGATTAAAGAATCTCACATAATGTTTTCTGTGTCAGATCCATTTTTCTGTGTCAGCAGGTGGTTGAAACCGTGCCTCGTGCTGAAGAGGACTGTGTTAAATCAGGAAACAGATCAATAACTTATTTATTTTCATGTTCTTCTAAGTGTTTGAAATGTAGGGTTCAGTGTGAGGCCTTTGACCTGCATAGCACCAGGTGCCGTGGAGCCTTTGGGGACTTTGATGTAGTTTGTTCCGTGCTACTGATCCTTCCTCTTCCTAATTTTGCTTTTGCTTTTGAGTGGCGGGACAGGACAAATCTTAGCGTGGACAAGCCTGCCCTTTTACAGATTAGAAAGTGGTAGTTATTTTCTTAACTAGGGGAATGTTTTAAGCTTCATGTAAATTAAACTTTAATGTTCAGTGACCTTGCTGTGTGAGTCCTGTGGCAACGAGGGTGAGTGATGGCTGTGTGTGCTCAGAGCTGCTCGGCTGCCTGGGCCGTGGTCTGTGTGCTTTGGTGCTTACTGAGCGTGGCTGCAGAGCATCTCTGCTCTCCCCAGCTGCCCCTGAGTTGTTTGGTTCTGGTTCTGTTTTCCAGGGTCGGAAGAGGCAGAAGGCAGCTGCTGAGACAGAGAGTGGAGAGTGCTACCGGTCGCCTTTCCGCAAACCCTTGGCTCAGCTGACCAACAGACCCCACTGCCTGGACAGCAGTCAGCACGTGAGTGGGGTTGCTGCTGCTACACAAACAGCTCACTCAGCAAGGAATTCCCAGTATCTCCATGGCCCCTTTTAAGCTGAGGTGTTATGCAGACACAAAGTCTTTTGGAGAGGCTTTTGCCAACTCCAGGCCTTTAATGTTGAAGGAGCTGTGGTGGGGGAACTTGGTGTAGTAGAAATCCTGAATGAGGGAGTTCTGTTAGGCCCAGGTGAAGGACAGTACCCAGAGGTGTGAGCTGCTTTCCACCCAGGTTGGTCAAATGCTGTCTGCCTGCCCAGTTCTCTGGGCTTCCACTGCTGGAGTCCAGATGCTGGACTAGCTGGGTGCTTGCTGATCCAGCATGGGATCAGCAATAGTTAGGATCATTCCTGCAGTAGTAACCCAACTCCTTTACAGGAAATGAGTTGCCTGACTAAATTACCAAGGCATGGGTAAGCAATAAGTTTTTAAGAAGTGAATAAAGCCAGTGGATTTAGGAAGATGGGAGCTATGAAAAATCAATTTCATGTATTAGAAAACCCAAAGGAAAATAGTTTTGAAAAGCAGAAGTGGTGGAGGAAATTGTGCTGAATTGTTAGTTTTTTCCTTTTGGATAGTCTTGAAAGTAGTTGGAGTTGAAGCTTGAGTAGATTAAATAGAGGGACTCTGAGTACTTGGCAAAACTGAGTTCTCAAAAAATGTCCTGGACTTGCTTTCCTGAGTAATCTCTGATTTCAGACTTCTGAAATGTGTTTTCTTTCTGAATTCCTAGGAGGCTTTTATCCGCAGTATTTTGTCCAAACCCTTCAAAGTCCCCATTCCAAATTATAAAGGTAAGATGAGGAGGTTTAAGGATTGTCTGTGTTGGCTGACTCGGGTAAAACAGATGATGCTTAGGCCCGTCAAATATATCTGTGGGGATTATTGTTATTTTTGCACTGATGCATATGTTCCAGAAATCCTGACTTAATTTTGAAAGAAAAATACTGGCATATTAGCAAAGTCTTCATATTTCTTACTAGTGTTTAGTTTGGATAATCCTACATTTCAGAATTGGATTTTATAGTCTTACTGCTATGTATTTGATGTAGTGCCAGGAGATTTTACACAGTATCACAAATACAAAAGCAAAATGAATTCCAAGCCACGAAGGTTTATCATTTAAATAATGATGCTAACAGACAGAAGGCTATGGTGAAAAAGATTGTATGTGCCAGTTTTATTTCTACTTGGCTTGGTATGTTGAGCCTCAAGGTGATCTTCAAAATGAGATTGTTTTGAAGTTCAAATCTTCAGCTGGTTTGAATCAGTGAAACATAAGATCTCAGAAGCAAATGGGCCTGTTCATGTCCCCTGCTTCCCCTTCACCCTCCAGCTGAAAAACTCGAATGCAGATCAACCAGTTTCACTCAAACTTTAGTTATAAAAATGTCTGTAAGCAGCCACTGAATATGGAATGACAAGTCCCAAAGAGTTTGGCAAAGCTTGCTTCTGGAGAAGCGGATTTGTCAGGAGGCTCAAACAGAACTGTAACTGGGAAAGCTGCTTTCTGTGGCTGTTTACCTTGCTCTCTTAATTGGGGAAAGTGTCTGTTTCTTGTGCTCTTTCTTGTTGTGTGTGCATTGCTGCCTCAGCTTGTGATGCACTCCTGTTTTGCAAGGAGCTTTAGTAAACAGTGGACAAATAGACTGATTGAATCTTTTTCAAGCAAATTCAATCCTGGGAGCACAGTTGCCCGAGTTTTGATGGGAAGAGGGATTTTTTTATGTATGTTCTTGTGTTCATTTCAAAACTGTGACATCAAAGTACAGTACTAGGAAAAGGGACTTGTGCTTGGTTTCTGCTTTTCACAGAATTTGGCTTCAAGGCCAAACATCTATTGCTCAGCAGAGAGAAAATAATACCCTAGAGCAGGTAGTGACAATATGCTGCTGGCTGTGGTGCTGTAGAACTTCATCACTGTTAAAGATCAGTTCCTAACCTTGCATCAGAGATACAACTCTGGCTAAGTCTGGGTTAGGTGATCCCAAAAGAGGATTTCACCCAGCATATTCTATATGTAGGAGTATATTTGTTGAGCTGTTGAGATGTACATTCTGGAACCCTGCTTGGCTTTCAAAAAACTAGAACAACCACCTTGGGTAAGCAGTGCCATTGCTCCCTCTTTGCCTCTGTTCCTTCGTTCTGTTTTTTCCTGCCGCAGAGCTTCCCACTGTGTGCTGCCAGAGCGCTGCCAAACAGCGGCCCCGCTTAGGTTAGCTCTCTGCACCAGCTGTGCGTGCACCTCCACTCCAGCTCCCAATTAATTCACTGTTCCTAAGTGTAATCAGACTCTGCTGCCAGGCTCTGCTTGCTTCCAGGAAGATGTTGTTGTTTGAGCTGTGCCTTTGTTCGATTTCAGGGCCCCTGGGCTTGCGCTCACTGGGAGTCAAACGGGCAGGAGTGAGGGGTCCTCTCCACGACCCTTTTGAGGAAGGAGCTCTGGTTCTGTACGAGCCCCCGGTGCTGAGTGCCCATGACCAGCTGAAAATAGACAAGTGAGTCATCATCTGGCATGAATGCTGCAGCCCTGACTTCTTTCTGGGTATAGGTTTATGTGCTTTTCTCCCAAATGTGTTAGAGCTGGGGTCTGAACATCAAGGGGATTTCGATCCCAAGTATTCTGCCTGGATTGGTTCAGGTATGGTTACAGTCAAAGAAGGAATGAACCCATGCTGGATTGTTTGTGTTCTTTCACTGACTGTTCCATCTTTCATGCATCAAAAATTTAAACCTGTTGCAGGGAAGGAGCATATACGCATGGAGAAGTTGCTTAGAAAATCTCATGGCTTAGTTGTTAGTCAGGTAACATCAGCATCTGAGGACAAGGAAAGGGAGATGACTGTCAAATGTTAGGCTGCCTACTGGTTTTTATTCTGAAGTAGTTTCTTTTGTGCTATTGTTATGACTTAAAAAGGCTGTCAACTGGATCTTCACAGACAGAGGGAGGGGTTTCTCTGTCCAGAAATTTAGTTACGATATTGTTATAGAAACAAGAAAAACAATACTGACTTTTTAACTGTGTCTCTGAACCACATTCTGCCCTTGTTTTAACCACAGCCCACATACATGGTTTCACTGATGTGTCAGACTGTGGGTAGGTCTCTAACTTCATTCTCAAAGATGAAATAATCAGTTTTTCACTTTCCTGGTTTGAAGTTGGTTCCCCTGTGCCACAGGGGAGTCCTCAGTGTAGCAGTAAGATTTAAAAAAACCTAAACATGTACCAAACTCCTTAATCACACTCTCTTCTTCCTTGACTGCTTCCTGCAGGGACAAGGTACCTGTCCATGTTGTGGTGGATCCTGTCCTCAGCCGTGTTTTACGACCCCATCAGAGAGAAGTAAGTTTTCCACTGGGACCCAAGGGTGTGGCTGGAGGATTTGTTCCATTTCAAAAAGCCACATTTTCTCTGCTGGAATTGTTACAGATCTGCATAGACCTCACATACTGACAGTCTAACAGACTCTAGTCTGTTGCAAATACCAAGTGAAGCATTTGTTTTAAGCATCCTCTGAGAAGCCTGAATGCTGATGATACTTCCTGTCCCTTTTCAAGCAAAGAGTCAGGGCTGAAAGTCCTGCTTTTACTCTACCTTGAAGTCTGAAGATGTAGCTCTGCTGGGTGGAATTCAGTGTGGAAGGTGATGGGATATAGTTGCAATAAACAATATTGCAGCCCAGTTTTGAGGCAGGCAGGGCAGACTGTCCACCACTGCTTTATTGCTCAGCAGAATTGATTGGATCTGCAGTCCCTGAGCCAGGAAACACTGAGGCTCCAATTTCTGCTACCATGGTTCCTAACCAAGTGTAGAGTAGGTTCCTGCTTCAGTGTGGCTGCCCTTGGTAGGTGTGAGCTGTGCCTGACCTATGCAGACTTGGAATTTGAAGACTGCCATAAACATTTTATGTTGTAAATATGTGCAACATTGTAACATGGCAGCAGTGGCTACAACTCTCCAAATATCTGATGTAGGTTTCTGGACAGCTTGAAGTTCATCCCAGATGCAGTATATTATCATTTAAGCCTGGAGGGAGCACAGATGGAAGCTGTGATTGCTGATCTTGCAGGCTAAGCAGGTAAAGCTAGATGTGTCCCTGCATGGGAGATCTTCAGATGGCTATGAGAGCATCGTAGGCTGCATGGCTTGTAGTTTTATCTCAGATCTGGTAATGAACCTGTGACCCAGTGTAATGCTCATCTCTGGCTACATAGCTGGAGGCACTCTGGTTTTGGGTAAGCTGCTGTCTGCTGGTGCTTTTGTCAAGTAATCAAAGTTAAGTTGGTGTCCTAGGCACACTGTCTTTGGCAGGTAAATGTAGATGATAAAGCAGTTTCTGCTCTAGGCTGACTAATAAGTCTCTGCCTGCTAAGATTCCTGTGCTGCTGTATTCAGCTGATGTTCCTACAAAGCTGTACAGCTCTGCTCCAGCTTTGTTGTAACTTTTGCCCAGCTGCTGGTTCTGCAGCACAATGCAGTCTTGTAGTCAGTAATGTAGTTCATAATTGTTCAACTGGCTTAAATAAATTCTGTTAGCCTGTTACTAAAAGTCTAAGAAAGAAAGAAAAGAACTTGAAAGTGCAGGTCAAGGTGCTCCATCTTCAAGTTTTAAGTGGTGGAGTAGAGAGGATGAATCCTTGCAGGTGTGTTTAGCTTGTACATTCCCAGCACAATGCCCTGGTTTTCTTTGACTCTCTTATCATCACATGGTACGGGAACATTTTGAAGTTTGTCTCTTCCCCCCCGCCCACTCCCCTTTATCTGTCTCAGTGATGTGTCAGGGCCTAATGCAGGGCTGAGCTCTTCTCCCACCATGTGACATGGGTTAAAACCTCAACCCTGGGCCTTCTCTAAAGCTAAATGTGCTTTGGACCTTGAGCCCCCAGGTGAGTCACTGCTTCTAGGCAGAAATGATGAGGGGTGATGATGGTGTTCTGGGAATTATTTAGGCAGCAGAAACAACTCTACTCACTCTGATTCTTTAAAATTACCTGATTTGATGGTGTTAAGATGATAAACCTCTTTGAAATGATTGATGCATGTTAGTTCATGGCCAGGCCCTGTCTAATGCAGCCAAGAGTAGAAATTTCTGGGAATTCCTGTTAGGAAGCTGGTTAGAATTGTACAAGAAAAATGCAACAAGATTTTGTGCATGTTGTGAGGTACCTGTTGGCACCAGTAGTGCTGTTTCACTCCAGATGTGGCAGCATTTTAGCTGTGCTGTGGGTGGTTTCCCTCTGTCTCATTAGAACACTGCACGTCCCCAGGGATGTGTGCGCTACACGGATCTGCTGTTTGTTGTGCTGTCAGTCTTGTGCATTGTGGTAATGAAGTTGTCACTCTGCTGATGTCCCCATCCTGCTCTGAGAGAACAATTTTTTGGCAGGGGGTGAAATTCCTCTGGGACTGTGTGACGAGCCGGCGGATCCCTGGGAGCCATGGCTGCATCATGGCAGATGAAATGGGGCTGGGCAAAACTCTCCAGTGCATCACACTCATGTGGACGCTTCTCCGGCAAAGCCCGGACTGCAAGCCCGAAATTGAGAAAGCCGTGGTGGTGTCTCCCTCCAGCCTGGTGAGAAACTGGTACAATGAAGTAGAGAAATGGCTGGGGGGAAGGATCCAGCCACTGGCCATTGATGGAGGCTCCAAAGAAGAGATTGACCGTAAACTAGGTACAGAAATGTTTGCAATCTGGGCGTTCGGCTGGTTGGGGTCAAAATCTTGCATTGGAAGAAGGCTGCAGCAGCTCATGCGAACATCTCTGAGCAGTCACTGGATCTCTGCAGACTGATGGCTGTCTCTCCACTAACATGTTTAGATCTGACCCTTGCGTGTTTGGTAATAGTTGATCTTTTGCCATAATCCAAATCTAATCAGGTGTTAGGGTAGTCCCAATGCTCTTATTTTGCTCCAGCCAGAAGGCAGGAAAGGAGGCAGAAGGGACATGGAAATGGCAATAGTTGTGGGAAAAGGAGAGTGGGTATATATGGGTGGAAGCATTTTCATAAATTTTTAAGGCAATTGTTTTGATCATTTGACATGTTTCCTATTAGTTTTCCTCATCTTTTTTTTTTTTTTTTTCTTTTTCCCCTTCCCATCTGCAGTTGGCTTTATGAACCAGCATGGCCTGCGAGTGCCTTCACCCATCCTGATTATCTCCTATGAGACCTTCCGACTGCACGCCGAGGTGCTGCAGAAGGGCAGTGTTGGGCTGGTCATATGTGATGAGGTACGGGGGCATCTTTAAGGGAAATCCATTCCTGGTGTTTTCTCAACATCTGGGTGAAACTGGATCTGCTTTCTTAAAAGGAGAATGGACAGTGGGATACAAGACTTAACTATGGACAACACCCATTCTGGTGTTTCAGAGGGTCTGAGTAAGATCAACCATACTGTGTGAGCCTGAATGGGAGAGGTGTCTTCATGGGCCGAGATATGAAGAAAATCCACCTGGTGGTAACTGCATCCACTTGTAGGTCCCTGATGGATCCCTACTAGGGCCCTCTCCATGTGAAATAAGTACCAGAAGGGAGGTCCATGCCTGTCTCTGTTAGTAGTGCCCTGGCTTACTGGTTTTCGTGCATTGATGTGTGTCAAGCTCTGGTTTCACATGGCCAAAATGGAGTTGTTTTTTCATTTGTCATTCCCTATTTGTGGTTATAGGTAGTGAGAGCCAGAAATGCTTTGAAAGACAAAATAAAACAAGTGTCCTTTGCCTCCTTGAAACGATCAGGCTGGAGCCTGGCAGGGCTTGAGGTGTCCTCTGCTGCTGGGTAGAAGGAATTTATTAAATAGGGGTGCCACCCAGTGGTTTGGCTTTGTATTTGCCAGAACAGTGCCGAGAGGGGCTTAAAAAGAGTGAATTTTCTCAGGAGTGTAGCTCTCATAAACCTTATATCTATGAGTCCATGGCTGTCCACACCTCTCAGTGCCCCTGGAATGAGGCTAGCAGCTAGGGAATCTGGGAACCCACATCCTTGGCCTTGTGGCTTCTATACATTTCCAAAAAATACCTCTGCTGCAGTTTGGCACACGTGAAAAGCCTCTTATCACTTGTGCTTTGTCCTACCCAGCACTCAGATGCTAATAAATTTGCTTTTCCCAGGCATGAGAAATGGGGCCTGTATTCAGATTACCACTATAAGAGGTGAAGAACCTCTTTTTATGAGTGTGCAAAGGTCTGGCAATCCTCTGTATAGGTGGTCTGAGTGGTTTGTGGTCTTGACCTTGAGTGAAGCAATTTTGCTGGTCCAGAGTTCAGTGCTTGTGTTGGTAGCTGAAAACATTCCCATCTTAGAACAGGAAACAGTTCTTAGAGTTATATTGTGTGATGGTTGTTATTTTCATGGTAGAATTTCTTGTGTGGGTGGAGCTCATATATTCCTGGTCTGGGAAGCTTGTAATGTCTTGTTTCCTCACATAATGGCTTCAAGCTTTTCACTAGATCCTTGTCCTTGAAACAAGTCCATTGCACCACTTACTCCCCTACCAAGAATGGGAAAAGTGGTGAGATGCCTTTTATCAGTGCTGATATGGCTCTCCAAGCTGCTTCCTTACAGGGCCACTGGATTTATCAGCCTGATTCCTTTTCTCTGTTTTTTTACAGGGCCATAGACTGAAGAACTCTGAAAACCAAACTTACCAGGCTCTCAACAGCTTAAACACGCCTCGACGAGTCCTTATCTCGGGCACCCCTATTCAGAATGACCTACTGGAGTATTTCAGCCTGGTGCACTTTGTCAATTCGGGTATCCTGGGTAAGAGATGAATGGATGGGAGGTGGGAGGGAGGGGAAGGTGCTGGCCAGGCTTCCCTCAATGCCAGCAAAAGCAACAACTGAGATGTTGAAAAATCATGTCAGGGGCTTGTAACTACATGATCTCTTAAGGTCTTTTCCACCTCAAACCATTCTGGGATCCTATGAGACTTGGTCTCTTTCAGTTTGCATCTGGAAAGCCTAGGTCAGCATGCCCTGTTCTAGGGGCTATGTATCATCTGAGCTCTAAATAAGATTCTAATGCAAAGTACACCAGTCTAACAGGTATTTTGGAAGGGGAACAAATTAGGTTAAATTAATATGTGAAACTGAGTGCTACTGTAAATTATTTCTTTTTTCATCACCCTTGATTGTCTCAGGTTGTTGGGCATCCAGTCCAAAAGGCTTCTCATTAATTCTAGTGCATGCCCAACTCTAGTTAAACACAATTCATCAGATTCTTAGTCTTGCAAAGCAGCATTTGGGCTGTATCTTTTTCTGTTCAGCTGTTTTGCCCCCAGGAGTTCGCAAGAAAAGGATGGAATGGGGTGGTAGATGTTCTACATCTGCTTTTTCCATGTGCTTCAATTTTGGGTAGTAATTACAGGGAGCTGATGGGATTTTCACCTGCCCCCCTTGACCTGTACTTTGGGCAAGATTACTCTCCCTGTACTTGCAGTTCGTTCTTTCTGAGATGAGGTTAATGGTGTAACTACTGCAGCAAAGCTACATGCACTCAGTAGGCATTTTTCCCACTTTCAGCCTGTGGCCAGTAATAAGCAACTGATTACAGATAATTTTGGAGTAGGCACAGATAATGCCTGTGCTGTTGTTTGCAAGGACAAAATCTGGGAATAAAAGTATAACTGGAATGTGAGCAAAAGCACTATGTGTGTGACTGTTTAAGTAAAATTCTATGACCTTTGGCTTTGCACTGTTGTTGGAGTACAAAATGATTATCTCTTACATTGATTTGTCTGCCTTGTGTGAGTTTTTCTTGGCTAGAAAAAAACCAAATCTTATGGATGGGATGAGGGTTTGTTTTATCTGCTGGGCCCAGTGTTTGGAGTGTGGTAATTGGGGATGTGGGATGCAGATCAAAGGTTCTTTGGTAGTAGTTGTCACCTTTTCACTTCTGTTTTATACAGGAACTGCACAGGAATTTAAAAGACATTTTGAAATGCCCATCTTGAAAGGAAGAGATGCAGATGCAAGTGAAGCTGAGCGACACAAGGGAGAAGAGAGGCTTAAAGAGCTGATCAGTATTGTGAACAGGTGAACATCATCCTTCTTCTCTTTGCAGAGCTTTTGCATAAGCCCTGCTATATTTCCAAATTACAGTTGTAGCTGTAATGAATTATCTTGCCTATTACGTCTGTTCAGCAAGTGATTGTGCAAGTATTTATTGCACAATCCACATAGGTTGAGAAATCCACAAAGGATGGAGCTTTAGTCTGATAAATGGAACTGACATGGCACAGTCAGCTGCAGTCAGCCCTAAGCAGTACTCTCAGGTACTGAATTATTATTTGACTCCTATGTTTCTGTTTTCTCCTGGGATCTGAATAATCAGGCAGCATCCTTTTATTTATGTTATCTACAAATGTGGGCTGGATCAGACTTAAGATCCATCTGGCCCAGATGTTGAGGAGCAGAAGGAGTATGAGGAGTGTCACTCAACTCTGCTCTTGATTGCCCAAGTCACAGAATAGTCCACCTCACACTTACAGAGTTTTGAGCTGATAGGACAGACTACAGGTGTCAGAGATGGGGACTTCTGATCCCCAAGAAGCACCTCTGTGATGTGAAGTGCTGTCTTAGTTATCTTTAGTTGATTTGTGGTACTTGTTTAAACCTGTTTTCTTTTCATGGATAGAACCAGTTTATCCATATCTGCTGGCAATTGCTTGGCTCTCTTTAAGAACTTTCTAGAAAAGACTCTTGAATTCTTAGCATTGCTGGTGTCTTCAGGTTTTTTTTCTGATTGTTTGTGGGTTTTGTTTGGTTGTTTTAGGTTCCTTGGTTTGTTTTGGTTTTTTAATCTGATCTTTTGCAGCTATCACAAATACAGTCCTGCAGTTCAAAGAAATGGTAAATTAAATTTCACACTAAGTAGAGTCACTCCATAGAGACAGTCCTGACCTTGACTCAGATCAGCTTGCAGAAGCCTGAGAAAAATGAAAGGCTGGGAGGAGAAAAGCTTATTCCTTCTTGAGGTGCATTTATTTCTTTTCATAGTTGATGAAAAATGGATGTAAAAGTGTTTTCAGGAATGCCTGTGCCTGATTCTGTTGAGGTCTTTGTCCTTTCCTTTGTTGTGCAACAGTCATGATACACAAATAGGGAAGACAAAGCACAAAAGTAGTAACTGATGAGTCTGTTGTATTTGGTGGGAATTGCAAGTGGGACAGTGATGCAAAGACATAAGGAATCATAGAGGTAAGGCTGGAAGGGCCCTGGAGAAGGCATCTAATCAGTCTTGCTTTTCTAAGGTAGAAGGTGTTAGACCTGAAGACCTAAACCATCTCTTAACCCCTACTTAGCACTGAAGACCTTGCAATTTTCCTAGGACACCTTTTCCAGGGCACTGCTGTCTTTGCAGTTAGAAAAGGCTCTTAATGTGTAACATAAATCTTCCTTACTGCAGTTTAAGCCTATTACTTTTCATCCTGCTGCTTATCGGTTTGGAGACCAGATTATTCTTTTATTTACCAGCCTTTGACTGATTTTGGGGTTGTCATATATCCCTGCTGTCTTTCTTCTAGAGATTTTGTAACATGTTTTTGATGCTTCCTGGCAGAACTGGGTTTCTGCACCTCTTACTCTGGTTGCTCAGCTCAGCACTTTTTCTAGTCCATTCCACCGTTTCTGAAATGTGGCAAAACTGTTCTGTGGGGTATTTCCAGAGGCCAAAGGATATATCCTTTGCTGGAATCTTGGGCCAGGCCACCAGCCCATCTTGAGTGAGGATGGCTACTGAGTTACTAAATGGAGAGTTGCCTGCCTGTACTTTGGCTTATGCCCACAGTTTGTGGTGGTCGATCCCTGTACTTGTTTGCTCTCCATGCTGCTGCAGCTCTCCAGGTCTGCTGTAGCTCAAATGTTTTTTGCTGTTGGTAGTCTAAGGGAGAGCAGAGTTTCTCTTGTAACTGAGCTCTCTCTGTGTAGGTGGCATCATGTCTGATCTCTCCAAATCTCATGAACCGCATTGGAAGCCTTGCAAAGACCATGGGTTATATAGGGCTCTGTGCTGTGGCTTCATGTGGACTGTGGGTGTCTGGCCTCTGCCATGTGTTAGACTGTCACAGACCTTTGGAGAGAAAATATCAGAGGGACTGTCTGTTGACCACCTGAGGAATAATAGTGATAAAACAGAGTTTTATCAGTAAAAGTGATCAAAGAGTCATCCAGGCATCTGATCTTAATTTCTCTCCCTGCAGGTGTTTAATTCGGAGAACTTCAGACATCCTGTCCAAATACCTGCCAGTGAAGATTGAACAGGTGATCTGCTGCAGGTACCAGAAAGCATCTGCTGTGTCTGGGGAATAGTGGAAGCAACAGGAAGGACTGAAAAATTGCAATAAGCCCTTCAATTCTTGTGGTGACTGCTTCCCTCTAGGAATGATGTTGTAGCCATTGGCAATATGTTGCTTTTCCGTCTGAAGCCACAACCCACAACTGGTGGTTCTGCCAGTCAGCTGGTGAGCTCTGGACAGCTGTGTAGAGTAGAGCCCTGGGCTGTGCAGTCTCTGTAAGCTTTTCTTCCAGCTCTGGAAGATAGCAATACTCTACCAGCAGCCTTGGGGGCAGTTCTAGGCTGTCTGTGCTGTAGCTAGAAAAACTGAACTGAAAGGAACACTGTTTGTAGATGGAGCAGGGCTTTTGTTTGACTGCAGGCTGGGACTGCAGAGCTCTTGTTGTGTTTCAGACTGACACCTCTGCAGGCTGAGCTGTACAAGAACTTCCTGAAGCAAGCCAAGCCAGTGGAGGAGCTGAAGGAGGGAAAAATCAGTGTTTCATCTCTCTCTTCCATCACGTCCTTGAAGAAGCTCTGTAATCGTGAGTTGTTCACATGGGTTTGGGTTTTGCACTGTTGGTGGAACTTTTTTGGGTCTTCCTTGTGCACTCTAAACAGTCTCTGAGCTCTGTTTATTTTTCAGATCCTGCTCTTATCTATGATAAGTGTGTAGAAGAGGAAGAAGGATTTATGGGAGCCCTGGGCTTGTTCCCTTCTGGCTACAGCACCAAATCTGTGGAGCCCCAGCTTTCAGGTATGGTGGAACTCAGCAGTACAGCTGCTTAACACAAGCAACCATGAGATTGTATTTAACATCTTACCAAGTGCCCCTCCAGGGTCTGGAATTTGGAAATTCTGCTCTAGCTTTTTCTTTCTTTCCTTTTTATCCAGGAAAGATGCTGGTTTTGGATTACATCCTTGCTGTTACCAAAAGCACCAGTAATGACAAGGTGGTTTTAGTGTCTAACTACACTCAGACACTGGATCTATTTGAAAAGCTCTGCCGGAGCAGAAGGTTTGTCTTTGGGTTTCACCACTTTAATCCTGCCAGACTGTACTTGTTGCCTATGCTGTAAAAGAACTGGCTATTTCTACACTTTTCTCTCAGCAGGAACTTTTGATCTGTCTTTTAGCTCAGGTGTTCCTGAATTGGAACCAATGTAGCTTGTGCTTTGTCTGCCGGGATCACTCAGCAGAAAATCTCTTGCCTTCTGCTAACATTTCTAAAGCCCATTCTGTTGTAACAAGGCTGATGGTGACAGATGTTTCTCTTTTAAGTAGGATGCTCTAAATATGGCAACAGTCTGGCTGTAGTAAATGCTGTATGTTCCAGGTATCTGTACGTCCGGCTGGACGGCACCATGTCCATTAAAAAGAGAGCGAAGATCGTGGAGCGGTTCAACAGCCCCTCGGTGAGTAGAACCTGCCAGACGTGAGCAGCTCTCCTGCCAGCTCTGAGTGCTCTGAGTAAAAGTATGGCTGCCTCTGTAGTCTAATCCAAGCCTGCCTTTTTCCAGAGCCCTGAGTTCATCTTCATGTTAAGCAGCAAAGCAGGTGGCTGTGGTTTGAACCTGATCGGGGCCAACAGGCTGGTGATGTTCGACCCCGACTGGAACCCGGCCAACGACGAGCAGGCCATGGCTCGCGTGTGGCGGGACGGCCAGAAGAAGATGTGCTACATCTACCGACTGCTCTCGGTGAGGAAAACTACTCTCCTCAGCATGGAGCTCTGGGTGTCAGCCCAGACTGCAGCTGCTGTGATTGGGGCCAGAAGGGAAAGAACTCTTTTGTGTTGGTGACCAGAATTGATTGGAACTTAATTGCTTCCTACCCTTGGATGTGTTGCCATGGAAAACCATGAAGGTTCTAGCTGGAGGGTCATTACTGCAGCCCTTGGTTTCTAGCAGTGGCTGGCTTCTGAGAAATAGAAACAACTGTGGCTTTGCAGATAAGATGTTCCTTTGAAGTCATTTAGGCATCTGACTTCTTTAATTTCATGGGGTGTCTGATGCAGAAGTTGCTGTTTTTCAGTCAGGCTGCAGTCTGTTTTAGTTGGGTGTACGTGTGCTTTAGAAACAGCAAGTACGTTCCTGGAATTACCAGCAGCATTTGTGATGGAGCTGCCAGTGAGCAGATGGAATAGTTGCTCTGTCGAGGAAAACCATGAAGGAGACTGCTATTTTCAGGCTATCTTAACACTTTGTCCAGCAGTGCCAGTAGTGATTATTGGTTAGAAGTGTCTCCTCTGCTCTTGTTCGCCTCTCATTAGTTCAGACTGTGGGGCTTTTTGTTTTGGTTGGGGGGGAAGTTGTGGGGTGGTTTTTCTGTGTGTGGTTTTTTTTGTTTTGTTTGTTTTTTTGTTTTTTTTTTGTGTAAGCTTAGGTTCCTTGGTCAATTATTATTTTTACTTTGAGAAAACAGACATTCTTTGCCCACCTTTTCTTAACAGAGTTCTTCTCTGACCTTGCTGGACTTGGAAGCAGGGAGCTCCTTTGCTTTTAAAAATAGGAAATCAGTCTGCAAATCATGACTAATCACCCCCCTCCTTGGTGTTACATTTGTTTGCAAAACAGACATTTTACTCTTAGATTTTTGCCTTAGAAATACACCATGCTGGGCTTTCTGCACATCTGTTCTGGAAGCAGACATCTCCCTCCAGGCAGGATGTGATTGATCTGGGTGTGGGTGAAGCAGAAAATAGTGCTGATGCTCGTGTCACCCAGGGCTAGACCTTGTTGCTGCTTCTTGGGGAGACTGTAGTTGGGATTTTTTGTCAGGGAGCAGCTGTAGCTGTTCAGCTCCTTTCCCTTTCTTCCTGTCAGCACATCCTGGTGCAGTGTGTGAGCTTTAGCCATGAATGAGAGTTCTCCCTCTTCCTTATCTGTATCTCCACTGGATCTACTCCTCCAGGGAAAAACAAACAGAGTTGGGGTTAGATCTGCAACAAAACACGTGGTTGGAGTGCAGCTACTAAAACTTGTACAGTGCCTGTTCTGACAAGGCACTGAGTGGTCCTGACAGCTTAGTGCCATTTGATCTGTAACACTTTCCCCATGTAGAGCTCCTGTAACACCAGGGTTCCAACTGTGCTTCATCTCTGACTTGCCTTTAGACAGGGACCATAGAGGAGAAGATATTCCAGCGCCAGACCCACAAGAAGGCCCTGAGCAGCTGCGTGGTGGATGAAGAGCAGGATGTAGAAAGGCATTTCTCACTTGGGGAGCTGAAGGAGCTCTTCACGTTGAATGAGACCACCACTAGTGACACCCATGACAAGTGAGTATTCTGAATGACTCATGGCTGGGATAGCAAAAGTTTGGTTGTGTAATTCAGGGGTCTCCCAGGCAGCAGGAGGAAGTCCAGATAGTGACCCTCAAGTGTTTCTGCTTCTGAAGCTGTTAACCACCTAGACATGAGCACTTCCTTGCTGTCCTCTGTTATCTAGAAAAGCTGTGCTGGCTAGACAAGTGAGGAAACTATTTTGTAGCTGCCTGTTTTGGAGACTGAAACACTGCAGCTAATGAAAAGAGAAAAACTGATCAGAGCTGTTCAAACTGGTGGAGCCTAACTTGGTCCTTCCTTACTGCTCTCTTTCTGGTGAACAAATGCTGAACTCCTTCCATACTAGGGCTTCTGCATTGGCTAAGAATTCATGAAGCCAGCCCATGTGCTGTTCTGGCAACTTAGAGTACTCTTCTCCATTGTCTGCCCTTCTCTCCTAGCCCAGACACCTCTGGTATTATAGCCACTAGAAAGAGGACAGGGAGTGCAGGAAAAATGCTTCACTGTGAAAATTAAGACTCTTAATTCAGGCAAGAAGTGAAGAGGATTAGTTTTAAGCTGTATCAAGGCTTAGCTCAGTGTAGGTATCTGTTCTGCATGGCAACAGCCCTTCCTGGTCTGGCTGCTGCTGCTCTTTGTCTCCTTAAGTGACAGCTCAGTGGGGCATCTCCAGAACAGCCTGAGCACAACCTGGTGGCTGTGGTGGGAGTGAGGATGGAGTGTTTTGGAGCATGGTGTGCTCTTTGAATTTAGGAGTCCTGATGCAATACTAATAAGGTGTTAGCAGCAGTCACTTGAGATCTGCCTTAAGCAACATGCCACACCTTTCAAGAGAAACTCCTCCTAAACTTCCTCTGGGTCTTGCTGGACCATTCCCAAATGGTTAAACATGAAGAGGGACTGCCATTGGAAACAGAACCCTCAGGTTTTCAAAATGTGTGAGTCACTCCTTACCTGTCACACACACCAGAAGGTAGGTGTCTGTTTTCATGAAATGCAGTAGTAATTCAGAAACTGAAAATCCAGCTCCAGGGGAGTTAATCCAAGTGTTCCTGGGCTGCAGTTTTGAACAGCCCATGGGCAGAGCCAGCAGAGGAGCCTTGCACTGATCTTGCACTGACCTTGGCAGGATCAAGTGTCGCCGCTGTGTGAACGGGCACCAGGTGCGGCCCCCTCCGGACGGCTCCGACTGCACCTCGGACCTGTCCCAGTGGCACCACTGCGCCGACAAGCGGGGCCTGCAGGACTCCGTGCTGAAGGCGGCATGGGACGCTGCTGTCACCTTCACCTTCCACCATCACTCCCATGAGGAGCAGCGAGGGATTCCCTAACAGGTTACTGTCCCCCGTGGGGGCAAGGGCAGGCTCTGTGGCAGCCTGCCCCACTTTGATCCCTTTCAAGGAAAGGGGCAGTGGGCAGCTGTGCATGCTGGACTGTTGTGTGGCTGTGGGATAGCAGAACAGCGTGGCTCTGGAGTGGCTGCAAGGCCCTTGGCAGTGCTCAGTGTGCTGCAGCAAGGAGTCCGTGGCTTTTTCTTTGCTGTTGTATTGTGTGCCTGAAAAACAGTCCCTTGGGAACTGGGAATAACGGGAGCTTGCATGCTTGATGAGATTTAGCACTGGTTCTCCTGCCTTTGGTGTTTGTGCCTTCTACTCAGCCTGATTTTGTCTTCAGGTTTAATTTGAGCCAGGAGTTTTATAGCACTTGATGTGCAGTCAGGTTTTTTTCTTTAACAGCTCTGGCTTACAGTTGCTGATCAAAACTTGCAGGATCCATTTTTGCTGTGAAATGTGAACCTTGGTAATTACTTGGGAACAAGAGCATTTTGTACAGGGGGAAAAATTTTAGCTCATATGTTGAACATCTGGCCTGAAAGATCATGCAAGTAGTAGAGAATCAGGCTCTATTCCAGTAACTCCATTTCTAAAACCACTTGCTTTGTTATGGGCAGGATCCCCTGATCTAGCAGTGTTTTAATGAGATCACGTTACATGACAGTAATAAAATTCACTTTGGTACATTATGGGTCTTAATTAAAATTTTTTTAATAAAAATGTTACAAAATAACAAACTATTCAAAACCTCTGTAAAATGACTTGCAGACACTGGAAAAGGGCAGTGATTGCAAATAAACAGCAAGCTACTTGGTACATAAAGAATTTTTTGGTGTAAAGTACAACTTTCCAAATGGAAAAAGGTCAAGCCTGGGGGCTTCGTTAGCTTATTTTCTACTCCCTTTAGTAGAGGGAGGAGTTCTTACTTCACAGACCACTGAATGATGACATTGGAAGGGATGTCATGTGATACTGTCCAATACATCTCCTCAAAAACAAGATCACCTAGACCTGGTTGCCAAGGACCACAACCCGATGGCTTTTGACAAATTCCCATGCTGGATATTGTTACTGGTGAGACATTAGCTGAAACAACATGAAATTTGTCACAACACCCAGTGATGTAAACAACTGTTTGTTCAAAAGCTCTTTGCTTGTATGTCCCATTTATAATACTCAAAAAGATGGCTAAATTAGATCACCTGGAAATACAGCTGTCAGCCCACGTGGTCTGGTGTGTCATGGCAGCGTCACACCCCTTCTTCAAATCAACAGCATCGTGAAAAAACAACTCTGTGCTGCTTGAACTGGGAAAGAACCCCCACCTGTGCTGTGAAGTGAGAAGGTGACGGGTTTGCTGCTGCTCCTGTGCCCCTCACATGACGCTGATGTAGTCAGCGAAGGCCTGGGAGGAGTCCCACGCGTCGTTGACTACGCTGCACACGGCTTTGAGACGCCGCAGCGCCTCTTGCGCCGTCTCTGCATCCTGGTCCAGCCAGTTCTGGAAGAGGCGGAGGTGTGTGAAGGGAAGCTGTCCCCCTCTCTGCTGGATGTGGCCTTCCAGCTTCTTTGTGAACTCCAGGAGCCCATCCGGTTTGATGCAATTTGAGCTTTCCAGGGAAAGAAGAAAAAGAAAAAAAAAACAAACCATTAAGAGTCTAGGCTATAATTCAAGCAGTTGAAATTACTGTTCCTTCTTGTAACTGCCAGTGCAGGTACCTGAGAGTGTTTCAAGGCCAGGTGCATCTTTTTCAGCAGTACAAAACAGAAGTGTTTCTCATGAAAACCAAAACTGAGAATGAAGGGCTGGAAACCTTTTTAAACCAAGGTGGTAACAACTGCCAAGTTAAACTCATTATCCAAACCTCTTACTACTGACTTAAACAGACCTAGCTGTGGCCTTAGAATGTTGCAGCTGTCAACTCTCTGGACCAACATACAGGTCCAAGTGCAAGACTCAGCAGTAAGTGATCATTTATCTCTTCCTGCTGAGAAAATATGAAGAGCCTGTGTCAGATCCTGTTATTTCTAGGAGGTTAAAAGGTCAATTCCCATGCAGAGATGTGTAAATAAATATCAAGTTGCATGCTGGATTTAAATCTTGTCAGAGGCACAGTAACAATCAGGCTTCAAGCCTGCTGAAGGAGTGTGGCAATGGTTGAATAAATTGTCAAGCCCTATGTACTCTGAGCAACCTGAGCCATGAGCAACCTGAACCACAAGGATGTAAAGAAGGGGGGGGACAGAATCAAGCACAGCAGCTGTTAGCACTGCAGAAATGCCACCCCCATGTGCTTCATGAAGGTTGCTGCCTATCTGTAAGGTCGTTCAGGGTCAAGAAGAGAGCAGCAGTTGTGACTGAAGACCAGTGCTGAGGGAAGGAACGCAGGGGCACTCTCAGGATGTGCCAGAAACAGTGACAGCACTCCCTTGCTATGAAGGGGCAGTGGGAGGGCCTGCAGGAGACTCCCAAGGGCTGCTTTAAAGATGGAGCTTGATTCCTTCTAAAGGTGAAATGTCTCCGAGATCCTGGAGGTCCCTGAGGGTGTATGTGCCCGTTGCAGCATTCTCTGAGCTTTTCCTGGGCACCCATTCCCTCAAGGAACAAAGTCATGCTCAGGTTCTCCTGCTGTCAGAGCCCAGTTCAGCTCTCTCCCTCCCAAAACAAGGAATTCACTGTTCAGAGCAGCAAAATACCTGACATCCAGCTGGCAGAGAGAAGAGGAGGAATCTTCAGAGAAAATGTCTGCAAGGGCAATGAGCCTGTGATTCCCTGAAAGGAAGAAATGCAAATTTGGAACAGTCTTAAAATTTGAATTGCCATAGGGCTGGAATAATAGTGCAAAAAAGCAATCTGTGTATGAATGCAACACAAACAGCCCATCTCTGGACCCTCAGTGTGTCCCCCTCAGTGACATCAAGTGAGTTCATCCCCCTGCACACAGTGTTCGAGGCAATGAAAACATTTGCTGACAGGGTAGTTTTGTTTCCCTAGAAAAATCATGGTTTTGTATGCAAAGTCCAGATGCAGCTTTGTTTTAGAAATTACATGTATTCAGGTTATCCTAAGCTTTCCTGTTTTACTTTATTAAAATAACAGAAAACAATATTCTGGATTTATCTGCAATTAATTTCTCAAACATTTCTACTTGGACTGTGATTCAAAAAGCCTATCACTTCTGGAAATTCAGTTCCACTGGACACAAATCCTCCTTTGCTTGTTCTCATCCCTCCCGTGGCTGCCAACAGCTGTTAAGACACAAACTGCCCAAACTTGGGCAAAACCTGTGCCTCTGAATCAGAGGCAGTGCATCTGATTCTGGATCTGTTCCTATTAAAGTCTGAAGCAGATCAGTGTTCATTCAAATCTGGAAATCTGCTGGAGCTTGCATTTGCTGCAGATTAAAAACAGCCATAATTCCTGCACAGTACCTTGGTACGCTGCTGAATGCAACTGAAATTCTGCCTTTAAAAATGGATCCAGTGCTCCTTATTTTGTGAACTAAACCCCACTCTGCTCCTGCATAGGTAAGTTCAGCAGTGCAGTCAGCAGCTCTCAGTGGTGCTGACTCCAGCCCCAGAGTTCCCTCCAGAGAGCTGCTCTGAGGCCCCACACACAGCGTACGCACCGAGGCGGTTCCCGGGCAGCTTGAGGCTCTTCAGCGATGAATTTCTTTTCACTGCATTGATTATTTCTGACAAAAACTCAGCAGTAGAGCTTTCAAACAGCCGGCAGAATGAAAAGGTGATTTCTAAGAAGAAATGGGTTTATGGTACATATGAGTACTTCCTGTGCTTCATTATTCCATAACTGCATTCTGCAGACAGCTCCAGCCCCTAATCCACATGCAAGAACAAAGCTCCCCCAGCAGTGGATTGTATATAACAGCACTTCTGCTGTGTCAGGAGGAGAGCAGAGATCACACCCAGGCAAGTGGCTGTGCCAGCTCACTCAGTTAAAGGCTGATGTGCTCTGCAGGTTAAGAATCTTTGTTTTATAGCTGAGACTGCAGACACTTCCCTGCAGGATTTGCCAGCAGCTCCTCTGCTCCACTGGCACAAGGAACCAGGCATGTTCCCACTCTGACAACACCTGCAGATCTGCTCCAAGTGTCTATGACCTTACACATCCAAAGATCCCCTCTTAAATGCCAGCTAGCCAAAAGCAACCACCCACAGTGCCTTTCCAAGCACCCAGGAGCTGGCTGTACCTTGTAGGCCAGGACCCTGAAGCAGAAGCAGAACTTCTTTCTGGTGCTCAGCCAGGTTCACATCATGAAAGCTCAGTTTCTTCAGATTTGGAGTACACTCTAAAAGCAAAACAAGTTCTCAGGTAAAGCACTGCACATCCTTGGGATAAAAAGACCCTGACCCAGCTACCAGCTAACACCCAGAAACTGACTTAGACTGTGAGTAACTTGTGCTGGACTGTGGATAATTAAAAAAGAACCATTGTGCTGTGCAGGATCATCCACTTAACATGGCATGTGGGATGGCTGACACCCATTTCCTTTTCTCGAGAGACTTGAAGGATGTCCACGCTGAAGAGATGGACCCACCCTAAGCTGGCTTCATGCTAGAGGATGGAAGACCACAGCATGGAACCTACAGTGTGTGTGCCTCAGTGATGCTGCCTATGGGTTAGCAGAGTACCTTTGAGCACCTCCAAAAGGAGCCCAAGCTCCTGGGGGCAGGGCAGTGTGGCACTGTCAAGGGACAGCTGCTGGAGGGACTTGGACGCCTTGAGCACGGGCAGCAGGAACGCAGCGTGCAGAGGTTCCCTAGGGAATCGGATCTCCAGAACCTCCAGGCAGCTTTCTAAGGGAAAAAAAAACAAAGAGTTTGCTCTGGAGTGCCTGTCTTCAGTGTAGCTACAGCAAGCAGGAAGGCTGTATGCCCAACACCACCATCCTCTAGGTTGGTAGAAACTGCCTATGCACCATGCCCTGCCCTGAGGAGCTCTGGCAACTCAGACCTGGGGTATGTCAGTCACTCACAGCTCACTCCAGGATTCCTGTCAGACCACAGGGCCACCAGTGCTTGAGAAAAGGCACAAGCCAGTCAGTGTCTTCCCAGAGCACAGTCTTTCCTGACCCCACTCCAAACTTCTCAGGCTTTGCTCACTGCTTTTCTGGCAATTCAAGGGCTAATAAGGGTGATGGGAGACCTGTGAGCTGAGCAGCCACTGCTGTAGCTCCCAGGCTGTAATCTAAAGGCTTGGGCAGTGCTTTGCCATCTTCTGTGGTACTGTGATGATCAAAGGATGTTTTCCCTCTGGTTAAGGATGCATCTAAGGCTTAAAGCCTCACAGTCAATGGGATAGACAAAGTGGAAGCTCTCAGTCAATTTACAGATCTGGTGGGATAGGCTCCCCATGGACAGCCAGAGGTAGCAGGTTGCGACTGGCCCTGTACAAAGCTGATGTTGCAGCATGCTGGGATACAGCAATAAAACATTTTCTCCAAGATACTAGCTCCACAGAACACCTCAGACTGGAAGGGACAAACTGCAGCAAGTAAATCAGAAAGGTAAGGCTGTAATTGCCTAACAACAAACCACCACAAGAGTGCTGAGTGAAGCCTGTAGCAAGCCTTTACAGCTCTACCTGCCTGCCAAGTCCTGGCCGTCACTCAGAATGACGATTCCTACCTGGGATTTCTGCCTCACTGCAGCTTGGGCTCGCCTCTGGCCTGCTGCCCTCCAGCTGGTTTTTGAGGTCGAAGCTGACCGAGAGCGTGTGGAGCTGGGGAAGGGTGCTCAGGACGCAGCGGACGAGCTCCATGCAAGGCATGTGGGAGAACATGTCGCTCACGCGGAGCACGCGGAAGCGGCACTCTGGGTGGCGGGACAGGGCCCGGAGCCCGGAGAGAATGCAGGAGATGTTGGCATTCAGGCCTGGAACAGCATTTGTACAGAAAAGTGTCAGCTGTGTGTGTAGGCACCGACATGCAGAGCTGGAGCTGCAGCAATGGCAGCCTGAGTCAAAGGCTAAACTCACAGCCCACTTTATCCACGCATCCTTAAGCTACGCTCTGTGCATGGGAGATGTGAGATCTGGCTCTTCCCTTTGCCCTTTCTGAAGGGCATTTAAGCACAAAGCCGGGGGCTCTTCTGGGACAGAGGGATCCCATGCTCTCCCTTAAGTCCTCACACTCATTAAACATCTCACCCAACACCCTTCTCAAGATGGGGCACCAATACTCCTACAATGCCCCTTCCTGTGAAAATTAACGCAGGCTAAACCTGAGCAGTAAGCCAGACCATTAGAGCAGGGCTAGAAGGAAGTGTCCTATTCACAGCACTGACCATTGTAGGACAGAACCAGGTTTTCTAAAGACACCCAGGAGCTCAGCAGGTTACTCAGAGTCCGACACGTCTCCCCAGTCAAAGGAATGGAGAACAATTCCAGTGTGGAGACACTTCGGAAGCGGTGAGCAGCTTTCAGAGAAAGGGTTCCGGCAGGTCCTCCTCTTTTCTTATAGCCAGCATGGCCAGTGCATGGAGATCCTGAGGAGGAACTACTCCAGTTCTCAGTGTTCTCTCCCTCTGTGGTCCTGGTTTTGTCCAGCAATCCTGAATTATCCTCCCTAGCAACAGTAAAAACAAAATCATAGAGATCTTCGGGATCAGCACAGTGTCCCCTGCTCCGTCTGAGGCAGCGACGTTTCCTCCCCACTGCAGGTTTCTGCCATCTGCGTGTCTTTCGAGGAATGGGGTGACAGGACAGCTGCTCTGAATTGGAACGAGGGGAAGAACTGCCCTGAATGCTGGTGTCATCACAGGGCACCTCGCTGCTTGTCTCTTCACATGCCTGGTTTTGCAGGGGAGGACTCATGGGGCCAGAGCGGACAGAGGTCATGCAAGCATCAGCCTCTTTTGGGGATCTCTTCTGGTTCTCACCACCGCTCCCCTCCTGCTCAGCATTACAGCCCCTCTCTGCTCCCTCCTCTGCTGACTCCTGGCTTTGGGCTTTGTCCTCCTCTCTGCAAAGTCCACACGGGCTGCCATGATAGGCGAGGGCATTTCCCGAGCGCCAAAACCCAGCGCTCATGGTGAGGATGAGAACGAGAAGAACCGTGTCGGGAACAGGCCAGGAGCACATGGACACCTGGCTGACAGAGCCGTGGTGGATCAGCCGGTGAAGGAGCAAAACCAGCGAGCGCCTGATGGACTGGTCACAGGAGAGGAGGTGCTGGAACCTCAGGATCCGCAGGGAGCCAGCCAGGTTTTCAAGCACTTTGTGGTTGTGCTCGGCAGTGAGTTCCACAGCCCCCTGGAGCATGTTGCAGAGGGTGAGCTGGGAAACGTGCGGGGAGCTGTGCAGCAGCGGCGAGAAGTGACGGTCGTGGAGGCGCCAGTCAGAGGAAACGTCCAAGACACCGTGGAGGACGTTGGAGAAGAATGTTTCAAGGAACTTCTTCCTCCAGCATGTTATGCTCTGCAATTGAACAACAGGGCGTAGGAACAAAAAGTCACCATCCGTTTTTCTTGTTCTTTTTAAGTTAAATTATTGCTGTCTGCTAACCTGGTGTCCAAAAACCCCTCCTGCCAGCTCCACTGAGACCACCTCTCTAGTTCTCAGCATCCTTCCTCAGTGTGTTCCTTGAAAACCTGAGTGAATCCCATTGCTCTCCTCATCCTCCTTCTGGCCTAATTTAAACACTCAGTGGTTTGGAGCTGGGCCATTTTTTTTGCCTATTAAAAACCACATCACCAGCAATTTTCTTCCAGCATCTACTTACGGGCTGTCATTAAGTTGTTTGTTAATGATTCTTCTATGATGATGAAGCAATGAAGCTGCTTCAGTTTTTCTACATAAAACCATTCTCCAAACTCACTGTCTTCTCTATTTTTCTCATGTTTTCTAAGGCATCAGCATTTTTTTTTTTTTTTTTGCCAGTGTAGGTGTAACATGATAGAAGATACTGTTTTTATCCTCTGAGACAAAAATCTGCTTTTTTGGCAAACTCACTGTTGGGAGATGAAGGGTGTGGCTGTGCACTATGCTTCCTTTATAAATTCCATTTCCCAAAATGTTTGCATTACCAGGGTTGTGCCTTGGTCTGGAGCTCTACGAACACTTATAAACAGGTGTCAGGAATTGATTGGAGGCAGCCAGAAAGAAAACCTCATGGAAAACAGCAGAAACAGGGCTCCTGTGTCAAGCCTCTTCTCCCACCAGAGCGTTTCCTCACCTCCGAGTTGGGCGGCCTGGTTTTCATCACATCGTCCCACAGCTTGCGCCAGATGGGCTGTGTCGAGAGGCCTGGGGGGGAAGAATCATCAACCGGGCGCTTTCACCCCTCTCCCAGTGTCCTGCTCCGGAGCTCGATGGGATGCCCGAGCCTGTCCGGGTGCGGGACCCAGCGCGGTGTCCCTGGGACCCCTCTGGGTCGGGGCTCCTCTCTCCAGCTGAGGCTCCCTGCGCCGTGGGCTCCCCCCGCCAGGTTTGGGGGCATCCCTCCAGTCTCTCACCCCATCAGTTTGAGGGGCCCGTCCCTCCCGCCCGGGGGTGTCCCCACGGGTTCGTCGCCGTCCCCGCCGGTGTCACCTGCTCTCCGCGCGGCGTCCTCGGCCCGCTCGAGATGGAAGATGGTGAGGAGCGGCAGGAGCCCCCGCAGGAGGTGCCCGGGCAGCGCTGCGGAGAGCCAGAGGGAGAGGGCGGCAGGGTGCGGACAGGCCCGGGCCCCCCGCCCCGCCGCCCC
>WBNO01006348.1:408350-436801 GCA_013400575.1 Peucedramus taeniatus
GGTGGGGATGCGGGGCTCCCTCTTGAAGCGCTGGGGCTCCGGGGGCAGCGGCGTGCGGGGCTGTCCCTGCGCTCACCGCAGCCCCGTGTCCGCAGGACCCCCTGACCACGCTGCGCGAGCAGTGCGAGCAGATAGAGAAATGCGTGAAGGCGCGGGAGCGGCTGGAGGTGTGCAACGAGCGGGTGTCCTCCCGCTCCGAGACTGAGGAGCAGTGCACAGAGGAGCTCTTCGACTTCCTGCACGCCAGGGACCACTGTGTAAGTGCAGCGTGCCTGCTGCGGCTCTGAGCAGAGCTGCCTGCAGCCACGCTGCTGACAGGGCTGCCAGGTGGAGTGAGCTGTGGTAGCTGTTCAGTCCCACTTTTGTGTTTAATGTTTGGTCCCTCCCTGTTACAACAGATCTAGCTGGGATTCGGTATGTAATTAAACAATTAAATAACTCAAACCCAGGTTTGTACCCTGCAAATGGCACTTAGCTCTGTTGTGTACTTGCCATTTTAAAGTTAAACCTTTTGAACCTGAGCTGAAGCTTTGTAAAGCATCTCAATAGCTTTCTTGAATGACTTTTCGCAGAAGAAAAGCCAGGGCTGCGGAGCTGTATGCATTGTTGGCCCAGAAAACCAATAGGTGACACCTTGCTGATTTCCATCCCTAAACCATGAGTTACTGAGGACTCTTTTTCTTTCCAGGTTGCTCACAAGCTTTTCAGTAAGCTGAAGTGAAGGGGTGCATGGTTGTCCATCTGCTTCCACAGCCGGTGCCAGTGGTTCCTGGATCACAGTTCTGCTTCCTACAGTCCATCCTCCATGCTGAGCATGAATGAAACGGCTTCCTGGCAGCCTGTCACTGCCTCTGTGCTCCTGGGAGATGTGCAGCTGTGCAAAAAAAACGAAACCAACGTGTTGATGTTCTGTAATTTTCCGTATTAAACATTGAGAGTTCCTGTGGAAATGCCCTGTGTTTATTTTCTAGTTCTCGTGCTTCTTTTACTGGGTTAGGGTGAAATCAGTGAAGGTCAGAGCCCAGTTAAGGGCAGGAGAGTTTTCTTCCCTTGTGGGAATGTCGTTTTTGTGCTGCCGTGATGGATGGCTGCTGCAGCCCAATCCCATGGGGAAGAATTTGTCTGTTGGAGCCACAAAAATTATTCCTAAGCCACTCAAGACCAGTGTTCACACAGTGTGTTCTGAGTAAGTTAGACTGAAGGGAGTGACCCTTTTCTAAGAGAGAAAAGTTGGTCGCACCCTGAGGAGAAAGCTGTCAGCTGTCCCTCACTGTCTGATGCTTCTGCCAGCAGCTGAAGAGCCTCCTGGCAGCAGCCAGCTCTGCCTTATCCACGAAACCAACCACGTGGCTGTGGAGGTGCATGGGGGTGGTTCACTTACTCAATCCCCGGTCAGGGTCACCTGGGGGGAGCTAAAGCCTTTCTGTGTGAGTTACCAGCCCGTTCTGCTCGCCCTGAGACTGTCCTGTCCATGCTCTGCCTGCTCCTATCGCGAGAGAATGTTTGGAAGGAGGAAAGCTAGGGTATCTCATGGCTATTCTTCAAAGGGGAATGAAAGCCATCACCTTATAAATTTAGCTGTTCTTTATCCATATAGTGGTTCATGGTCCTTTTGCTGGTGGATTTCAGATTTTTATTAGGGTAAGCGTACCATGTACGTTCAGTAGGTTTTGGTTTGTTTTTTTTTTTTTTTTTTCCTGTGGCACAGGGCAGGACCCAGCTGTGCCTGTGCGTTTCTGCTGCAAAGCGCGTTTGTTTCCGGATCCTCCTCAGCAGCTGGTGCCCAAACCCAGCTCAGTAATGACCGGACGTTTAGGTTGGAAGGGACCTTAGAGACCACGTTCCCCGAGCCCGGTTGCTCGCAGCCCTTCCCAGCCGCGCCCCGAGCGCTCCCCGGTCCCGCCCCGGAAGGCGAGCGGCGATGGCGGCGCTGGGNGGCGCCGCGCCGGCACCGGCACAAGGAGAAATGGGTGAGCTGGGCCGGGGCGGGAGCGGAGCCCCGCACCCCGCGGCGCTGCTTGCACCCCGCTCTTGTCCCCAGTAACCCTTTTGCACCCCCGCTGCAAGCCCCCTTTTCATCGCCCCATTTCACCGTCCTGCCGCCGCTCTGTGTGCAGCCGTGCCCACCCCGGGCCCCCGGCCACATCTGGCCATCCGCAGAATCCTGGAATCACTGAATGTGCTGCGTTGGAAGGGATGCATCAGGATGCAGGTCCTGGCCCTGCACAGGACACTCCCAACAGTCCCGTCCTGTGACTGAGAGCATTGTCCAAATGCTTCTTGAGCTCAGACAGGCTTGGTACTGGGACCCTTCCCTGGGGAGCCTCCTTCAGTGCCCGACCACCCTAAGGGTGAAAAGCCTTTTTGTGTTATACAGCATAAGCCCCTGTCACATCTTCATGCCATTCCCTCTGGTCCTGTCACACACTCCAGAAAGGCCTCACGGACTTCTAGCAGCGCAGAACCCAATGCTGGATTCTCCCAGAAAAACATGAAGGCTGGGTGGGGGAGCTGAGTATGGAGGTATCGAGGTATTTTCTTTTAACACTTCTGTTATTTTCCCCACAAGGCTGCCACGGCCCCACGCATCCCATCCACGCGGCTGGCGCTGCACCACTTCGACATGAGCTACGGCCTGCACCTGGGGGCCCTGTGGCCCTCGGTCCGTGCTGGCCTGCTCTGCGAGCAGAAGTACGGGGCCCTCCTCAACAACTTCTCTGCTGCTGACCACGTTCCCCAAGAGCTGGAGCTGCTCAACGCCACCGATTTTGTTTCTGAGGCCCCCCACAAGGCGCAGCAATGGCAGCGGGGTGCAGCTGTGAGGGAAGCGGCCACAGGGTGCCAGGAGGGCTCTGGTGAGGGCAGGACTGTGATGCAGGCAGAAATGGTGACACAGGCAGAGATGTCCCCACCACTTTGCGCCTCCATCAGCTCCAAAATCAAGTGTTACACCATCCCCAGGGGTGACATCACACGCTTTCGCCCTGCACGGTGAGACATCCCTGACACACCGCCCCTGTCCTTGCCAGCCTCAGGGCTGCTTCCATGTGTCCCCATCCTCACTTCCAACTGCTCTTTTCCTTTCTTTTCCCCTCCAACATTTGCTTTTGCTACGCAAACTGATGGTTTCCAGGCCGGATGCTCTGGGGCTCCTTGACTATTACCTCATGGATGCAGCATCTCTCCTGCCTGTCCTGGCTCTCAATGTGCAGCCAGATGACTTTGTCCTTGACCTCTGTGCGGCTCCGGGTGGGAAAACTCTGGCTCTGCTGCAGACTGGGTTTTGTGGTGAGTGAGGATGGGTGTTCCCTTGTTCCTGTGTGTAAAACAGGGCTGGAGGAGTGTACTGCACCCATTCATGTCTGACCATTAATGACTTCTGTGTGTAAGAGCTGGGAATCAGGTGTGTTTCTGCAAAGGTGACATTCCCAGTGCCTGTTCTGTCCTGTCAGGGCACCTGGCAGCCAACGACGTCTCCATTTCCCGGACAAAGAGGCTGTACCAGATTCTCCATAGCTATGTCCCCAAAGAAGTCAGGGATACTGTGAGTGTCACGTCCTACGACGGAAGGGACTGGGACCAGGTGAAAGGTGGCACTTTCCATAAGGTATGTGTTTGGGAACCAATGAAGATAAACCCATCAAGTTCACTTCCCTCCTCTTTTTGAGGAAGACAGCAGCTTATCCTTCCATACAACTGTGTAGTTTTCTGTAATCATAAATGAAGAAAGAGAAGACCAAGCCACATAAGGAGTAATATTTACTTCTGCTATCCCTTCCTGCAGGATCTGGTGCATATGTGCATCTGGAGTTGTACCTTTACTTGCCTGTGCAATACCCCTTAGAAATCCCGTTCTTGTCCATCACTTGGAGGGGGTTAAATGTGAAGATTAGATAATTCTGGCTTCTCAGCCATGTCCAGCCACAGGGGCTGGGTTTGGTGTTCCAGGAGGCTGCAGCAGCAATGCCCATGTGTGCTGCAGGAGCATTGCCAGGGACACACACAGAGCAGGGACATTAAATGAGGACATGAGTTAGTGCAGGATGTTTTCCACCCTTTTTGCACGTTCCCAAAATGCTAGAGCAGCCAGATGATTACAGTTCAGTGTGGTGCACACCTGTGTTGGGGCACTGAGAGCTGTTGGCAGGGGAGGACGGGGTGGGCATGGGGCTGGCTGCAGGAGGGGACTCGCTGAGCTTGACCTGTGCAGGGGGCTGAGGTGGGACCTCTGCTGCTGCAGGTGCTGGTGGATGTGCCCTGCACGACAGACAGACACTCTGCCATGGAGGAGGACAACAACATCTTCCACAAGAGGCGAACCAAAGAGCGTCAGATGTTGCCCATGCTGCAGCTGCAGCTGCTGATGTGAGTGAGCTCGGTTGTGTTGTGTTCCCTGAAACCTTTTCTTACTCTGTCCCCAACTGGGAAATGTGGAAACCATGTGTAGTTTTCTGGCAGTAGTTGGAACACATGAAAACACAGTAAGTGTAAGACAGTGCAGATTTTCTTGGTCAGATTACCAAGGTCTGACCCCCATGTCCTTCTGTCCCCAGCAGTAGTGGAAGGATATAGGGAGAAGGGTCTATGGAACAGGATGGGTACATTTGTTTTGGGTGGTGATCTCCTGGGTCCTGGCAGTCAGCCCTGCAGGGTTCCTGAGTGCCCACCTATCCCAGCACACAGGAGGACATGTGGTGCTGGGAAGTGCCACGGCTTGTCACTGTGTGCTGTGGCAGTAAGGAAGCAGATTAGTCCTGTGGCAGCACTTGAACTGCAAGAATCTCTTCCCTTGTACATATATTCCGTTCCTTTGGATGTGACTGCAGGATTACACCTTCCAGCTGCTCTCCAGTTGCATCTCCCATGTTAAATTCTTTATCAAGTGTAAAGAATTTATATAAGAATTTATACTTTATATAAAATACCTGTTTGACTCTTCACCCTGGCCCAAAACACTCCTCACGTTGCAGTGACACAGACTGCCGAGCCCGTCGAGTTCAGTGGGGTTTATCTTTCACTTCCTATGAGTTCCCTGTTGGCTTCCCAGTTTTGGTGGGTGGCAATGCTCCTCAGTGTCCCTCTCTCAGAGTCCTCCTCGTGACCACGTGTGTGCTGACCTTGCTGCAGGGCTGGGATCCTTGCGGCGCGGCCGGGAGGAGCTGTGGTGTATTCCACGTGCTCCCTGTCCCCGCTGCAGAACGAGTGTGTGGTGGAGAGGGCTCTGGATGTGGCAGAAACCCAGTTCAACATCAGCGTCCACGTGGAGGACTTGAGCCACTTCAGGAAGCTCTTCCAGGACACGTTTTCCTTCTTCTCAGACTGCCGGCTCGGGGAGCTTGTCCTGCCTCACCTCACGGCCAACTTTGGGCCCATGTACTTCTGCAAGTTACAGAGGATGTAGAAGGGGCAGCAGAATCTGTCTGCTGTCAGGAAATAGCCCAGTATTTAAGGGAAAGCAGAACTGCTTTATATTTATTTTTCTTTCTAAAATGTCCCAGAGGAAGCCTGCTTTTTTACTGCAGATAGAGGGAATAAATGAGAAAGACCTGCTGTGGTGTTTCCTGAATACTTATCTGTTTGAGACTGAGGTGTTTAATCTAGGAAAGAGAGAGAGGTCTTATCAGAGGGAGCATTTTATCCATCTGTGTGGGATGGGATAAATGGCCCTGCTCTCTTCCTCCTGTCTGAGTGCTTTGATCCTACATGAACAGGTTTGGGTTAACAGACACCATCTGGGGATCTCAGCCTTTCTGTCCCAGATCTCACCATGTGCATAAATGAGTTGCATCTGTCTGTGCTTATCTCCTCCTTCAGAGAGAGCAGCCTGAGGTCCTGAAACCAGAGGCTCCTATGAGTGCCCCTCCTGTGGGGTTGGAAATGTGTTTGGGATGCTGGAGATCTGGTGTTATGGAGAGGCCAGTGACTGTTGCCATCCCTCACAGCCAGGAAGGCTGTGGATAAGTGTGAATGTTCCCATGCTAGATGCCATTTAATGTCCAGTGGGCAGGTGTTTGTATGATTTTGTGTAGTAACTTTGTTTATAGAATCATCACCATCAGTGAAGGATTATTGGAATTTATCCTGGGAGTTGCTTAATAGTTACATTTTTATTTTTGTGAGCAAATTACAGTGGTGGGAAGTGATGGACACGGCTGTATTCCTCATGGGGCTGCCCATAGTTTCATCCTTACGAAGTTACTCTACTGCCAGCAAGAAAATACTGTTGAACTTCTGTAATCCTTTCCTCAGCACCACCCTGCTTCTGCAGGAGGCAGCACTGGTGGAAATAGGGGTCAACCCACATCCATGGCCATCCATCCTTGCTGGAAGTGCAGTTCCTAGATTTACCACTGTTTGAACCTATCTTAAACCAGTCCTGGAGGGCATCTGGGTTCCTTACAGGATCTGTGTTTATTGGCAAGGACAGAGGTCAGGAGGTGGCGTTTCCTTCCTGCTCCCCTCCTCAGTGCAGTCTCTGCACTGCTGGTGGCACTCTTGCAGCACCGTCCCTTCTCCTTGGGGACCGTGGTGACTATGCCAGTCTCTGGTCACGGCTGAGGGTCTCCACCTCCTTCATGAAGCGCAGGCACAGCTCCTCCTGCCACGGCAAGGCCACGCACTGCACGGCCACGGGCAGCCCCACGGCTCCTGACACAGCCTGCAGCGGGGCACAGGCAGGGAGGGGTCACCCGGGGGGTCACCCGCACCTCCAGCAGATTTTGGGAGCTTGGTTCAGGCCTATGGCTCATCCCACAGGGTGGGGAGGTTGGAGTCTGAGCCCTGTTAGTGTGCTGGGCAGAGGGGAGGCTCTTGCTCTTCTCTGATAGAAATGGTTGCCAAATCTTGGGTAACATGTTTGAGACACCTTCCCCCACACACACCCCAGCCAGCTCTGCCTTGAGCTGTCTTGTAGGCAGATCCTTTTCCTTCAGCATCCTCATTCCTGAGCCATGCTCCACTGACAGCCTGAGCCTGGTTGAAGGCAACATGGAGCAGGAGGAAAGTTCAGTGCAGTGCTGTGGGCTGTGGCTGTTGGAAGGACCTGCTCCCAGAAGCTTTGCTGCATGGCTCCATGCTGGCTTCAGCCTGCCCAGCCTGTGGGAGATCCTTTAGTCCCCCCAAAACTTAGTGACTTACCTTTGGGGCTTGGGAGAAAAGCGAGGGGCGTGTTCAAGGTGGGTTTGGGGATTGGCAAGGGGTGTATAAAGAAGGCACTAATTTTTTTTGCACTGTGCCCATACTGATGGAGATATTTAGGAGCCGCTGATATCATCAAAACTGTTCCCTGAACACTCATCAGCAGTCTCTGCTCCTCCACTTCCCATACCTGTTTCAGTGCCCGGTCCCAGGGGTCATCACAGCATCCTTTGTAAAGCTTCAGCTCCTCCTCATCAGCCTCTGTCACCGTGCTGACGGGGACAACCCCGGCGGGGAAGTTCAAAACGTTGTACAGCATCGTGGAGGTGATGGCAGCTGAGAGAAGCAGGAGAAGATGCAGGCAGTCACAGCCTCCTGTCCTCAAACTTACACATTCCATATTCACTGAGGCCCCTGAGAACTGTGTCTGCTCCACCTGCTCAGAGAGCTCTATGTAGTTTTCCTTCCTAATTCCCATTAAATGCTTGGGTGGGCAGTGAAGCTCCATGGCAATGGGTGTTTCCCTCCAGTTTTGGCCACCGTGTTTCTCTGCCCTCCTGGGAGGGCCCCAGACTCACTTACTGAGGAGTTTCCCAGGGTATCCCCTGGTGAAGGCAGGCCCCAGGACAGGGCACAGCACAACGTCCAGCTGGAGTTCCTTCCACTGGCTGATGAACTGGGAGCGGTACACCTTGGGGAGGAGAGGGGCCATGTCCATGCCTGGAGCCTCTCAGCCTCTCCAGGCACAACTGAGGAGGCAGCAGCAGGCAGAGGTGCTCAAGAGAAGGGGCAGAGGAGCATGTGTCTGCCTCCACTGCATTTGGCCAGGAATTTAAAAGGTCCTACTTTGGCCATCCCCACTCCCAGGACAGCCTTCACTGTGCCTGGGCATGAGCACTGCAGGCAGCCAGTGAAGTTCTGTCTGGGCTGACTCAAAAGCCCATCCACCCCATTCCTATCATTCTTTGTGCCTTTCCCTCCATCCTGTCTCCTCCCCAGCAACCCTTCTCCTGCACAATCCCTTTCCAAACCGATGACTCTGACCTGGCGCTTGCCACAAAGCCTCAACTTGTAGCATGATGCCAAAGAGGAAAGTCCTCAAAACAAACCTGTATTTGATGGTGATGATTCCACATCTCCTTCACTGACCTGCAAGTGGAAATCATAGCAACATCTTAAAGCTTTAAGAGGAGGAGGAATTGCTTAAATAGTCCCCTGGGTTGATAAGCCCTGGTGATTTTAGCAATTGCTTAAAACAATACAGCTTTCACAATCTTCCTAAAGTTTCCTTTGGCATCTGGCCAAGCAATTAAGCAGCAAATGTCTGGAAGTGCTGGAGAGAAGGTTTCCCTAATGGGCCTGGATTTAATACTCATCTCTTCCACAGGCTTCTTGTAATGACCTTATCCATTCAAGTGCCCCATTCCTGTCAGGATATCACTAGGGGCAGTGAAGGCATGTCCAGGAATGAAGGACAACCCCTGCAGAGAGCAGATCACAGCTTGTTGTGAATCCAGTCCCCTCCCTGCCACGGACACCTAGAGGAGAAGGTATCACCCATTTCTGTGGACATCCCTGGGGACAATTCCATCTTACCTCATTCCAGCCATGGCGCTCAGGTAGTCAGCCAGGCGGGGAAACTGGAAAGGCACGAGGTTCCTTAGGGACATGACATGGGGCTGCAGTAACTTGTGTCACCCCAGGAAGCCCCCATTCCTGCCCTGAGGGACAGGGACTCACCAGAGGTTTCAAAAGCAGAGCCAGCAGCTTCTTCACCAGCCTTGGCATCTTGCAGGAATTCACCTGTGGTTTCAAGCCTGGATCTACAATATCTCCTGTGCTGAGAGATGACAAGAGGATGGGGTCACACCAGAGAAGCTGTTTGCCCTTTCTCAGAGACCTGAGTGTTGCCTGTTTGGGGTGGGAGAGCTGGGCTTGTTGTGTCTGTGCTGTGTTCATGGTGAGGGGATGGAGGTGTTGGCAGCACTGCTGCCAGAGGGCTCCTACTTACAACACATCCAACCAGCTACGGCCTCCATCAGCAAAAAATGTCTTCAAGAACAGCTCAGTCAGGACATAGGGGATCCGAGGAGGAGAGAAGGGCACCAGCTGCACCAAAACACAAGATTATGTGGCAGCCTGGGATGTGAATAGTTTCTAAGACCCAAATGTGGATAATCCTCAAAGGCAGAGAAGCACCTCCCTGGGCTCCATGTGCCAAGAGAAGCCCTGTTTTCTATCCAGGCATCTCCCCATGAGATTATTCCTGCTGATTGCCCATGCACTGCTCCCTTAGGCAGAGGAGTCTCTGCCTGCTGTTATGTGGCTGGAGTAAGATAATCCCATACCTCAGCCAGGTCATTTTCCCCACAGATGTTCTTGGGAGCTGTCTGGTTTCTGAAGGGTGATTTCCTCGGCGAGGAGCGAGGCTGGGGACACCCTGGGGAGAAGAGCAGGGGGTGGTGGTGCTCACCTGGTGCCCTGCTGCCTGCAGAGCACGCCTGGTTTCCTTCACTGCCCTCCTCATGCAGGGGGGCAGAGGGAAGTAGCCGTCGGTGTCGTAGAACCCGACCCGCAGGGAAGTGGAGCTGGAGTACACCTGGAGCAAAGAGACACCAGATATCATTCCTGTTCCTAATGGGATTGCTGGGAAAATACTTTAGATATACACCATTGATCAGGTCTGGGAGCGAGACTGGATCCAGCCACACCCACACTACATCAAGAAAGCAAGGGGGGTCCTCTCTGAACTTTGTGATACAGTGGGAGGGTCTCCTCTACTCTTGTATTTCCCTATTAAATTCTTAGATGTGAACTGTTGGTCTGGGACTAGGATGGTACCTAGGCTCTGTCAGGAGCTTAGAAAGCGAGGGGGTCCTTTCTGAACCTTGTGACTCCATGGGAGGGTCTTCCCTGCCCTTTGCACCCTTGTCCTTTGCATCCTCAGTCTCCAGGCAAATCATTCCAAAGTGACACTAAGCTGATTTTCCTTTGTATGCTCCATCTTCAGAATAAGTAACAGAGTGAACCCTGCCATTGAACTTTGTCACCCTTTTGCAAATTTGTATTAAAACCTGCTTTTTGCAATGCCTTTGACAGTGATTCTTTAGGTGACCTAAATCACTCATTTGTGACACCCACCCTGCTGGGGGGTAGGTCTGCTCCCACGCTGACACCCACTGCAGAAGGGGGCAAGAGCTCCAAATGCTAAGGAGTGATTAATATTCTGGTTTGCTGTCGAGAGTTACCCTTTCCAAATGTCTACCCCTGCCTTTTTCTCCAGGCCCTCCTTCAGGAGGAGCACAGCCATTCCAGACAAGTGTATTCAACCACAGCTAAAAAAGTGTGGAGATGGAAAAACCTCCTGAAGCTGGTCTGCTGCAGAAAGGGAACACCCTCAGTGAAGAGATTTGCTGCAGCAGTTTCTGCTCCTGTCTCATCTTCCCCTAAAGATCTCCAGCTATTTGCTCCCAGTGTCTCCTTCTTCCCTGCTCTTTCCTGGATCCTCTCAATTCAGTGAGCTGAGAAGACAGACAGGATAACTACTGATTTGTCTGGGTTTTTTTTTAGTGAGAATTATGAATTGTGCCCTCAAAGAGAGCTATTTTACTGAAAACCAGTACTGTAAAGATAACTGGACCCTTCAGGAGGGTGTGTGGCACCCTGGAAGGAGCCAGGGCTTGCTGAGTGAAGGCCTCACCTCCTCGTTGAAGGGGATGGGGGGCACGGTGGGGTCCAGCTGGAACATCTCCTGGCAGAGCAGAGCCTTCATGCACAGGGCCAGGCTGTCCACATCCCTGGCCATGGGCCCCAGGGCACAAGGGACTGCATGGGACAAGAGCAAAGACCCACAGTGAGCAGATGGATGTGCCAAAACATCAGCCCACCCCTCTGCACAGCCACCCTGGGGTGAGCAGGCAATGAGGGAAGTTTCAGATGGACTCCAGACAGGCCTTTGTTGTCTCAGGTTTTCTTCTGGCCTGCAGGAGAACATCAGGCTCTTCACAGGATATAGGGAAAAGGAATTTAAAATTCATGTACCTGCCAGGATGCCATTGATGGGGCCAGTCACTCCAGACAGGCTATGGGAAAAGAAGAATTATGTTGTCATCTCAGTAATGGGGAAATATTCACCATATGTTTGAAAACCATGTGGGGTCTCCAGCTCAGGACCAGAAAGAGAAGGAAATTATTTCAAAGATTTGAACTGAGTAGTTCGAAACAGGAAATTTTGGCCAAAATCAAACAAACAAACCAAACCCCAACAGATCTTAGTTTTGGTTTAACCAAAACTGTTCCATTTTGGCATTATTTAACCACTTGAACTCCAGGCTAGATTTACAATGACAACATGCCCTTTTCCCACTAAATCTAACCATGAAACCTCCTGGGAGAGGTTTTGAGCAAAGCAAGCCGCTCTTTAAGATCCACCCTCTCTCCTCCCTCCAAGAACTCACCCAGTACTTTCCCCTTCAGCCCAGCCTGACCCCGAGCAGGGTTGGAAGGGCAGATCCAGCACCCACCTGAGCCTCTCAGCCGTGGGTTTGAGGCCGCAGAGCCCGCAGAAGCTGGAGGGCAGGCGGATGCTGCCGCCCACATCCGAGCCGATGCCCAGGATGGAGCCTCCCCCCGCAATCAGAGCCCCCTCCCCTCCCGAGGAACCCCCGGGGCTCTTCTGGGAATTCCAGGGGTTCGATGTCCGGCCAAAGATGGGGTTGCTGCAGTCGTAGCTGGGGAGAAGAAAGGCAGGAAGGTGTGAGGAACAGCCAAATGCCTTGGGTTGGTTTGTTTTCCTTTGCAGAGAGCCTGTGGGGCATAGCCAGCCCCATCCTTTCATGCTGTAAATCCCTCAGGACACTGCTCATTCCCACCTCTGCCCTCCCTCCCGTGCACAAGTGCACTCGATTTCTCTCAACTCATGGTAGGGTTTTCCCCTCTTCGATTTTTCTCAACTCATGGTAGGTTTTTCCCCTCTTATCTTACAGGTTTTTCAGTTCAGTTGCCAGATAATAGAAAAGGGACTCTCCAGGCCATGTCTCAGGAGCCTGTCCAGGGACCTACAGGCTGGGATTTTCCTTCAGAGCACAACCAGATTTTTAACGATGTATGTCACCTGAAGAGGGATTGTGGCACATTGGTCATTGCAAATGGGATGGCCCCTTGTTTCTTCAGGACCTTGACCAGGACACTGTCTTCCTCCACCAGAGTGCCCAGGCACTGCACGAGCCCACAGGTTGCCAAGTGCCCCTGCAGAGAGGAGAAGTGACAAGGGACACAGTCAGTGCAGTTCCCTTGCTCTTTTGGAAGGATCATCTGGCATTCCTTCAGGGGTTGTGTGTTTGGTACCAACCCACTCCCTCACGAGCCCTTGCTAGAAGGACTCCCTCTCCTTCCATCCTTGGCAGCACCCACTGGGTTAAAGCTTCTCCCAAATCTCTCCTTGCTCTTTTCCTTGCTCTTTTTCTCCCCTGACCAAATGCAGCTCCATCTCCACAGGTGCACCAGCTCAGGATCAAACCCAGCATCCTGATGTCCAAGTGAATCCACCAGTGGATGTTCAGGGAAGGAATAACCCCAAGTAAACAAAATGTGTGAGCCTTTTTCAGTTAGACTTGGTATTTGGGGCTTGCTTTGGGCTTAAAGCCCTCAACTTTAGTGCAGCCTATACTGTATCATGTATCAGAGGAGAACTCATTTGTGTAACTGTTCATCCCTGGTTTTTCTCTGCTGATGGAGGTTTGGGCTGCTTTTGGCTGGAGTAGAGTTTATTTTCTTCACAGTAGCTACTACAGGGCTGTGTTTTGGATTTTGTGCTGTAAACAGTGCTGATAACACAGGGATGTTATTGTTATCACTGAGCAGGGCTTGCACAGAGCTCACACCCTCAACAGTGAGCAGGCTGGGGGTGCACAGTTGGCAGGGGACAGTCAGGACAGCTGACCCCAAGGGACCAGAGGGACATTCCATGCCATATGGAGTCATACTCAGCATATAAAGCTGGGGGAAGAGGAGGGAAGGGGAGATGTTTGAGGTGATAGTAACTGGGAAATTTGGGGGTTCCCAGTTACCATCACACACGATGGAACCCTGCTCTCCTGGAGGTGGCTGAACATCTGCCTGCCCATGGGATGTGGTGAACCAAGTTACTTGTTTTGCTTTCCTTGTGTGCAGAGTTTACCTAATAAACTGTCTTTATCTCAACCCACAAGTTTTCTCACTTTTACCCTTTCTATTCCCTCTCCCATATCCCACTGGGTGTGGGGGGAGTGAGTGAGTGAGTGAGGAGTGAGTGCCCACTGGGTTTCAGCTGCCTCAGACACAGCCAGGTTTCCTGTGGTGCAAGCAGGGAGGGATTGGGCCCCTTGCCCATTCTCCATCTCCCACCACTTCACCACCCAGCCCAGCCCACACTGGGACACCCACAAGCACAAAGGGAAGAACCTTGTGGCCGATGTGATCCTTGATGCTGACGGGGATGCCGTAGAGCAGCCCTTTCTCCTTGTGCTGTTCTATTTCCTGGAGCTGCTCCTCACACTCTGGGATGAAGTGTCTCAAGCAGTTTGTCTGCTGGGTCACTTCCAGGGCCTTTGTTGGGCATGTGGAGGAACAGGATGGATAGGAACAGCATCATGACACAGCAGCATGCAGCAGCTACCTTGATTTACAAAATACAGCATGAATAACCCCCTCCCCAGAGCATCCCAGCTCAAGCCATCTCAAAGGACTGTCCAGTGATGGATCTGACCCAGGAGACAGAGCATGTTTTTCTCTCAATATTTGCTGTATTAAAGGTTGGTCACAATCCAGCTCCAGTGAGCCTTTCAGCCACCAGCACACACCCCATGGCATGGAGAATGTAAAAGATTTGCTTTGTTCATCTCACTGTGGATGGACACTCACCTTCTCTAAGTAGGTGTAGAGGACAGTCCTGGGGGACAGAGACCCTTCCTGGAGTCTTCCAGAGAGTTCCAGCAGGGGCAGGGACAGAATGGCATCTGTCTGGGCACTGGGGACCTGCAGAGGGAAGGTGAGGGGGATCCAGGGCAGCAACTCCAGTTATGGAGCAGCATGGAAAATGGATGGTGTTTGCTACTACCTCCTGAAAGCATCTTCTGAGAAAGCTGCTCAGGAAGGCACAGACAGTCACTCAATCCACATTCACACCACAGTTAGGTCAGCAGAGAAAGACAGAAAGGGTCTCTTACAGAGTTCCAGCCAGGTTTATTGTAGAGCCACGCTGAAGGAGCCCAGGGACAGATGACAGAAAGCAGTGCAATGTCCTGGGTTAAGTATGGGGTCAGGGGACAATGGTCTGCAGGCACAGGGGCAGTACAAGGGCAGGGCAATGGCCTGTAGGGAAAGGGCAGATTAACACAGGGCTGCTGAGCCCCGTGGGAGAAGCCCCTTTTGCTCACCCCAAGCAGTGAGGCATACTCTAAACCTGTGGCAAATTCTTCCAGGACATTATCCCAGAAGTTCCCCTAAGAGGCTCAAAGGCCTCCCCACAGTTATCCTTTGGCTCAGGGGATAAGGCTGTTAAGTTTTGTCAACATTATCAACAGAGCTTGCTGGAAAGGCAGATCCTGCGTGTGGGGGTTCAGACCTTGAGCTGCCAAGAGTTTTATCCTGAGTTTGGATATCACAAACAGGATGCAGACACAGGAACCCAGGTGTAGAAGGGCTTTGTCCATCCACTATAGGAGAAGACCTGGCAGTGCCTTCCTCCTGGCACGGTGGGACTTAGCCACTGACCAAGACATAACCTCAGCTGAACAAACACTGCCCGTGGCAGAAGGTACCAAAGTCCTTGCACACAAGTCTGAGGCTGCCCTTTCATCCCTGAGAACAGATACAGGCAGTGCAGGACAGCCTGGGCTGAGAGCAAACATTTAACAGCTCAAGCCCATCAAACTGCAAGGAAGTCAGCAGGGACTCACAGGTGGTCTACTCAGGTAAAGAAGACTGGCAGTTCTCAGGGTCACCAGGTTTTTAGAGGTTTTATATCATATATTTATATTTATATAGATCTATATTTAAGAAAAAAGGTTGCAGATATATGTGTCACTTGTAGCTGGTATGCTTTATCTCCAGGTGTGCTACCTGTATAAACATGAGCTGGTTTACCCAGTGTGTATTCAGAAGAGAATGGAGCAGAAAGGAAAGGTGGTTGGAAAGGATGTTTTAGTAGGAATTCAGGGCTATGCTGGTTGGATGCCTGGCTCATTCACGCCCATGTCACATCCTGGGTGCTCCCAGGGGACACTGAAAACCCTGTGTTTCATTAGTGTAAAGTCAGACCAGGCACCTTCTGGGCAGCCTGATGGGAGGTGCCACTGACTGAGAATGCTGCTTTTGGAGACACCCCTGGAGCTGTCCAGCCAAAGGTAGAAGGGTGTGAGCAGATGTGCAAACTTAGAGTTAAGCAGGGGAAAAAGCTTTCTTGCTTCTACCCATTATTGGCAAGAGACATTTCCAGATCATTAAAGAATTGAGGTTTGGATCAATGAAGATCCAGTGCAACATCATCTGTGTTGTCCAAAATCTCTTCTCAGTGAGTAATTCACATTCCCCAAGCTGTAGACTCCCACCACACCTCATCCATCTTGAGGAGGGCAGTGATCTCCCTTTCTCCCAAGGCAGCCTTTCCTCGTGTTGAGGGCTGCTGGCACATCTCCTCCTTATAAAAGCTATGGGGCCGTGAGCTGGAAGGAGGAGCTGCAGGACAGCACCAGCAGACACCCCAGTGGGGCTCAGACCCCCGAGGAGGATGGTTTACCTGCTCCCTGAACTGCTGGACAGCCTTGGCCATTTTCTTCATGCCCTCATCCCGGGTCCTCCGAGCCTCTTCCATCTTCTTCTGGATCATCTTTTTCCCCAGCCATTTCCAGACCACCAGGGCTGCCACGGAGCCGCCGAGCAGGGTGAGGGCAGCAGAAGTGTCCACCTTCCCCTCTGGCAGGAGCTGTCTCAGCTGCTGCTGGATCATCTTGTGTACTTCTGGTCTACGAGGATGCAGTGAGAAGGAAAAGCAAGGCAGGTGCAGGAGACCTTCCCTGGCTTCCCAGGCCCATCCCTCCCCCCAGCATCACTGTCTTGGGTCAGGAAACAGTTCAGATAGCTCAGTCTGAAGCTGGCCCCTGCAAAGCTACTGTAGGTGGAGTGTGCAGTGTAAATGATTAACCACAAAATGGAGGAGGTAAAGTTTGGCCAATGAACCTTGTGTTCATTGGGGTGTTGGGTTTATAGGGGATGTGGGAAGTTCTCCGCTGGGGAGGACTGTAGGATCAACTGAACAAATGCAGCAAGGAAATTGCTGCTCTCCTATTTCCTGTGTAGCCTGAGAGAATAATGGGAGAAGAGGAAAAACAGCTTGAAATAACAAGGCTTCCCTGCACAGGGCTGGGGAGTGGTGTGCTGAGGGAATACATAGCTGTGGGGTACCCTGGGCTCACCAAATCCCTTCTGCTGCTGCCGTGGTGACCAGAGGATGTTTTGGCACTGCTGTGGTGCCCTCATGTACCAGAAGGAGAGGCTGTTCCACCCTGTAACAAAGCACGTTGTTATTGCCTTAGGAGTGGAAAATCCCACAGGCTTGCAGGCCAGGAGCAAACTATTTCCAGCAGACACTGGAAAGGCTGGTGTGTGACGTCCTTCCAGCACAGATACCTCTCACTGCAAGCACCAAGAACAACACACTGAGCTGAAGGCAACAGCCCAGCCAACATCAGCCATGGTCTGTCTGCAGCCTCCTCTGTTGCTTTTGGATGGTGGATCCTCCTTATGAGTCCCCTCCTTGGGAAAAGTGTTTGGACAGCTATGGATTGTGCATTACAAAGCTTTGCAGGCTTCCAGCAGGGTGTGGAACTGGATATGGAATGGAGGCTGAAGAGCCCTTTCCCTTCAGGGCTAAGTGGTCCTCTGGTGCCCAGTTTTCCATTGTCACATCCCTTCTTAGCAGCTGTAAGACTTGACTGCTGCTTTCTGTCACAATTTGTGTCAGCTGGGAATGTTCTTATCTTAGTTCTTAACTAGAGAAATTTATGGGCTCTGAACAAATCTGGCTTTGGTGTCCTCAAGGAAACATTCTGGAGCTGACAGAAATGTGGTAACAAATTGAGCTGGCCTTTTCCTGTGTCCATTCCAGTGGCACCTTTCCTTTGGGGGGTGCCCCCTCAGCTCTGGCACTGCTGGTGTGAAAAGAGCTGCAGCTTGGGGACCTGCCTGCAGCTCATCCTGCTCCTGCTCCATGGTGTTGGCTGCAGCAGGAGCTCCAGAAGGTGCAGAGTGATGCATGTGAGCAGAGCCAGCATGTAGCAGTGCCCAGCCCTCTCCCAGTCCCCATCCAGCCTCCAGGAATCCATGCCAGAGGTGGATTCTTTGCCTGTGTGACAGCAGCACAGCCTCTGTGATGGGCTGAGCAGATGTGGGAGGATTTTCTCCCTGTGCTGGGAAGTGTCAGGGCATCAGCCTCCCACATCCTCCCACATCCTCCCTCTGCCTGTGCTCTGGGATCTGTGCCCCGATCCTGCCCCTTAGACACTTGGTAAATGTTTAACACAGACAGACACAGCTATGTCTGGACTGACTTGGCCTTTCAAAAGGCAAATTTTTCAGCAGGCATAGCTGCATTTCCAGATGGCAGCTAGGATAGCTAGCTATCCCCAGATGCTGCTGGGGAAAACCCTTCTCCTATCAATGTGCCAGCACCTCCACATCCTTCACAAATCCGAGGTGTGGCTCCTCCTGCCACCACAAGGCCACACATCCAAGGGAACCTAAAGGAGGGAAGTAGAGGGATGTCCCAAGTCAAATCTCAAGTCCACAGCAGAGGAGACAGACCAGCCTGACTGGCAGGTCAATATTCACTTCTCCACGTTGATTTTGTCACCTGAATTGATCCAAGACCAAGGTCAAACCCACTGGTGGAGTTCAGATGAAAGCCATGACCCTTTTCACAAGGAGAGTCAGCCTGTAACAGCTGGTCTGGGATTTCATTGTGGCATCCACAGCATGTCCTTCACTTTGACCATCCCAGAAAAAGACAATTAAACCAAGTCAGAGTCCCCTCCTGTCCCCAGCAAGACCTGCACCATCTCTGCTTGCAAGAGCAAAACTGCACTGATTCACTCTCAGCAGGTTCAGCTCTCCAGCAGGCTGGGTCTTTTCCGAAATTCTTATAACTGAACTGTTTTTTTCCTAAATTGGTAAAAAATGTTTTTGTCAGCTTTGACCCCATTTTGATTGAAATGACAAAGAATAAATCATGACAGCTGTGTCTTGTGTTCATGTATTTGTAACCCCACACTCTGATGCTCTTTTAAAAACTATTTACAAAATGAGGCACTTTAACTATGCTGCTCTGAAAGAATTTTAAATACATTTTACAAAATACCTAAATCATAGTGAAATGGGCTGGACCCCTCTGGGGAACTTGTTCAAGTTGGCTCAGAGGGCTGAATAAATGTTTTCTGGGAACTCTCCAGTTTCTGACTCATTTCAGCCTGGAATATCCATTGGAAGCATAACACTTTCCTCAGTTCCAGTCCAACTCCACCAGCACTCACAGAACATAACAGCTGCTAAGAAACTTTCCCTACCTAAGCTGCAACTTTCCAAACACCAAGGACATCAGCTGAGAGGTGAGGGTCTGTCCCTAATAACCTTTTTTCACATTGCTCAGCCAGGACCCTGTTGGCTTTTCCTGAATAAACTGTGATAGGATGGGAAGAGAGAGCTCCCATAGCAACCCTCAGACCTCTGACAGCAGGGGTTGCTTTCTCTCCTGACCACCCCTACATTTTTCCCACTTTTATGGGTATTGCACTGTTTTTCTTCAGATTTTCCACAGCCAAGTTGTATGAATCCTACTTAGAACTTGTCCAGCAAGGCAGAGACATGATCAGAAAGGGTGCTGCAGAGAGCTGTTGGTTCTTCACCAGAAGTCCAGGAGCATTCCTATTTCTTCCATCACGTCTGGTGTCTTGCACAGCTCTGTCCCCACTGAGTGACAGCTGTGACTTCAGTGCCCTGGTGGTGAGGGACTGGGATGTTCCCAGCTGCTCCATGACTGGCCACAAACCTTACAGCAGGAAGCTGGGCTTTCACTGGTCTCCCATGGGCCAGCAGGGAATGTGGGAAGCTGGAGAACAGTAAGAGGAAAGAAAACAAGACAAAGAGCAAGCAAGTTGAGACCCTGCTTGGAGGGGTGAGGATTTGTGCAGTAAACAGCTGTTTCAGAGTGAAAGATTTACCAACCCTAATTCTTGCTTTTTTTCGTGTGTTTCAAGGGTGAGCCTTGTTACGTTCAGGTGTTTTGTTTCACCTGCTTTTTGAACATTTGCTTTAAGCTTCTTCAACTACCACCTTTCTTGAAACTTCTATGAAATGAATGTTTGGGATCCTGGGAATGTTTGTGTTCCTAATTTTCGCTGCCACTGCCTGCCACATAGAGAGCTCTGTGTATTTTGGATACTGTAAAGGGACAACTGACCCCTTCTAACCACTCGTGTTCTGTTGGTGTAAGTCCTTCTAGGGCATTTTATTTGCTCCTGGTATTGTGATTATGCAATAATGTGAACTGCAAACTAAAGAAAAAGTCCTGCAAAATGAAGTAAAACCAAATAAAACCCCTGGATTTTCTGATGCCTCAATCTCAGAACGTTGCTTCGTTATTTATCTGGCCACAGAATTCAATGTGGATTAAGAAGGGTAGATATAAATTATTAAAATCAAGAGAGAGGAGGAAAAATGATCAAAGACCACAACCAGGATATTGTGCTGAAGATGAAAAAAAACTAGTAAAAACAAAGCCCTTTTGGCCCAAGCAGCACTTGTACATAATTCTCTGGGACAGACCAAAGCCTGGACTTTGGTCAGTGCTGGGCAGCTGAACAAGCACTCAGCAAACACACAGCACAGAGCTGCAAGGGCTGCACAGCCAGAGCCAACAGCCCTTGCTGAGGGAGCTGCAGCAGAGCTGCAAACAGCAGCACCGTGCTGGGGGGTGTGGAAGGGGCTGACACTCTTTTTCCAGCTTGGAGGAAGCCTGGAGGAAGAACTCTGCTGGAAACTTGAAGTTATGCTCTGCTAAAGGCCTTTTTCTGCTGGTGTTTCAGCACCCAACCTCAGCAGACTGCTCTCAGCATCACCCTCCCCACTTTCCCCTGCATTGATGCAGCAATGGCAACTGATGTCATGAACAACCTGGCTGGAGAAGGGCCCTAAATTTTACCCAGGAAGATGCTTTGCTGTCTGCCCAGCTGAGGCATCTACCTGATCTGTAAGTTACTGAACAGACCCCTAAATCAGGTCTGAGCATGTATCTTATTTCCCTCACACTTTTTCAACATTCTTCTGGATGTCTTCTCTGCCTCATCCACTTCAGTGCCAGGAGAGTTTTATCTGAGCATCCATGCTCTCTACTTCAGCATCTGCTGGATCATAGGGAGAAATTCCCTTTGGCTGCTGGATCTGGGAGTGAGTGCTGCAGGATCCTGAGATCTAGTGACTGGCTGGAGGCAGGAGAGAGGAGAGCAGGAGGAGCAGCAACCCCCTTCTAGAGCCATCCACAAGGAGCAGCTGGAATGCAGAGCACAAGTTTGCCTAGAGAAATTCCTTTTAGAAACAGGACTTTTTCACTTGGCTCAGCCTTGCAGAGATATGAAGGGATACAGGAGTGAAGGACACAGACCTTTCCTTGCTAAACAAGGTCTGGGCATGCTCAGGTCTAGCCAAGAACGCTACCTGGGTGGATTTCTTATTTAATGGAGAGCTTCCATCTTCCCTTTGAGAGGTCAGCTAAAGACCCTTTGCTCCTGAGAGGGTCACGGTCACTCCACAGGCTCCCCCCCTGCCCCCAGCAGCAATCCTGCAGATGCAGAGCATCTCCCCGGGGCAGGGTGTGCCATGGAGCTCCGCTGGGGTCAGGGGGTGCTGACTCAGGCTGTGACTGTCACGCTCCCTGTGTGACTCAGACCAGCTGCTGGCCACGGGAGGCAGCTGGATGACTGCAGCATCCCTGCACAGCCCCAGGGAGGCAGATGAGTACCAAGGGCAGCGTCACCCCTTCTCTGTCCCGGCAGGCTTGGGGGAGAAATCGCCCTAATGATCATTGCTGATGATCCTGCCTTATTTCAACACACACTTGTTTACTCAAAGCATCTCCTTCGTCTCCTTCATCACTCCCCCTTTGTCCTCCAGCCTCTTCTTCCACCTTGAGAGTGAAGGATGGGTCAGAAAACAGCACACGATTGTCACGGTGCTGCTGGAAGCACCACACAGGGAATGGCCTAAGTGTAGCCACAGAAATGCTTTCTCAGTTTTCCCTGAAGTGCTTGTGGGCAATAATCCTCATCTTTTCCCATTGCTTAACTGGAAGAAATAATGAGGAACAGGAGTGATGACAGACCAGTTAACATTTCTCTCAGATTATGGTTAAGCAGTGAACATTAACTCTGCAGTTCTCCCTGCACAGCTAAACTGCTGGATGGTGTGGAGATCTAGACAGCAAATGAGTTCAGGAAGGGGACAAGTTTGTGGAGGAGAGCTCTCTTGGCAGCTATTTAAACCCATGGACTGACTGCAAGTCTTTGCCAAAAAGTCTCTTGGTCAAACAATGGCACAACCAGAGAGGGAATCCTGCACTTACCAGGTTATACTCTCCCACAAACATCTGCTCCTGCCCACTATTGGAAATAAAATATTGCAATAAACAGCTCCTTGGTCTCACACCATACAACAAATAACATTAAACTGTTGTTATTGGATCCCCTTGGTCCAGCATTAACTCCTTTCTTTTGTTTTTTTGGACTCAGTTTAACTCTAACAATGAAGGACAATTTAGACAGAGACGAGATTTTTGCTGACTATTTTAAAGCAGAATTTAGTGTCACTTTATTAAAACATTAGTTCAGAGTTTTCAACTCACTATCTACTTTGCTTCATACCAGGTAGAAGGTGGCTGGAGTGAAGGGCAGGGAATGAAAAGCCATCCCACTGGAGGCTGGCTCCCAGAAATCACACACTTCTCTTCATGCCATGGGCAAGAGCCTCCACGAAGCGCAGGCACAGCTCCTCCTGCCACGCACTGCACGGCCACGGGCAGCCCCAGGGCTCCTGACACAGCCTGCAGCAGCTCAGGACAGTGCTGAGTCAGGGCACCAGGGCAGGCACGGGACAGTGCAGGAAGGGAGGGCAGAGGAAGACAAGCGAGGGCACAGCTGCCAGGCTGGCAAACACCAGGGTGCTGAAACAGAGGATGCAAACCGCGATGATAAACACGCGCCCACTCCCACGAGGAGATGTAGACAAGCCTTGGGACAACGTCCCAGGAGTGTCACTCTGCTGGTTGTAAGACTTGAGCTCTTTTCCTGCTGACCTCTTTCAGCCTCTTGTCCCAGGTGTCTCCATAGTGCCCCTGGTAGAGCTTCAGTTCTTCTTTGTCGGTGCTCGTGACCGGCACCGCCCCAGCAGGGAAGTCCAGCACATTGTACAGATTGGGGTAGAGGTTGCAGCTGGAACACAGAGAGTGCAAAATGGCAAAATTTCATGTGCTGGGCCAGCAATGACCTTCAGATGGTAACCTGAGTTGCAGGAATTGCTGGTCCAGAGGAGGTCCTGAAAACATGCTGCCTCAAAGGGACTTTTGATGGAGAGGTTTGAGTGCCAGAGAGCAGAGTGTGAGCTGTGCCACCACCTATCACTCGTGTGGAGATTAGATGTGCTCTGTGAGGGACCAATTCATAGTCTGCATCTATCCCTAGGGAAAAATCCCAGCTATCTTTTCAAGATATTCCTGATGTGCAGTTATGTAACATCACCGTGGGGATTTTGGATCCCAAGAGGTCATTGCTGGGGGGATGGAGGACCCTGACTGTTTGCTGGAAGCTATAAAAAAGGCCTTTTTCTACAAGTCATATGCAATGAGCCTTCCTGCTGTGTGCAGAGTCTTGGGAAATGTGAGACAGCTGCATCCAAAAGAGCTTGGTCCTGTACCAAAATCTACCACAGCTGTCCTCACTGCCACTCTGCTGCAGGAGCAGCTCTGGGGCTTTCTGCAGCAGAGAAACAGGGAAAACTCACCCATGAACAACTGGGACAGAGGGACCACTTATTGCTGCCCCATAATTATCCACACATCTTCAGCTCAGATGAGGTGGGGGTGTGAGAAGACCCACCCAGAGGCCTCTCCTTTGCTTCCTCCCAGAGGGAAGAGCCAGCACTGTGCATGGTTTGGGGAATGTCCACAGGACTCGAGTGTCCTGCTGCAGCTCTGCCTACAAACACGGCCATGGGTGGGTGCAGAGGCTCCTCAGGGGATCAGGGGACATTGCCAAAGAGCTTCCCAGAGTAGCCATGGTTGAAGGCTGGCCCCAGCACGGGACAAAGGATCACATCCAGCCTCAGCTGCCTCCATTTGGTGATGAACTCCGTGCAGTAAGCCTGGAAGGACAGGCACAGAAGATGACAGAGGTGTCTGTTGGACAGCAGTGGCAGATCAATGCTGACACAGAGGAAAAGGAGGGAGAAAGCCTTCCTAGATACAACAAAAAAAAAAGTTTAAGATAAAATCTGAACTGTGCTTTGAAAGGGTCAAGGGAGTTTGTTCTTCCATTTTTAGGTTTCCTGTCAGAATACCATGTGCTGCCCAGACCTAGACATTAATGCTAGGTGTGTCTTTCAGAACTGATTTATTTGAGTATTAACCCAATCCTTACCATGAACAGCTTTGTTTCAGAACTATATTGAATGGAGATCAACAGCAATTTGTTTGGATGACTAAAAAGTCACATTTCCTAAAAGCTTTGGTTATTCTGGTAGAAGTATTAAAAACATGAAGCCAAAATACTTCCACAAAACCTTCTTTCATTCTGCATGAGGATACAGGTAAGGAAATGAAGCAGCAAGAGACATTTGGGCAAGCCCCAGGACATCCCCCACAACACAGGAGGGTTGTACTGCAGCTCCAAGAGAGATCCAGATTTGTAGTCTGGTTTACCACAGCTTTGCTGAACATCAGGCAATGAATGAATCCATCCCCAAAGAGATGTCCCACTTTGTCTTAGCAAATGGACAGGGATGGAACCACAGCATAGTTGTTTCTGCAGACATTTTCTGGCTACAGGGACCCATCTGTGCCATGGCCCAGCCCCTGTCCTGCACAAGCCTTTCACAGGAAGTTTTCTGCACAAGAGTCTTCCAGCTCTCTCACAAAAGGCCTGGCCTTGGGGCTATTTTTTTAGTCTGACCTCAATTTCCACTTGCAGTCTGAGATCCTTCCTGCTGAAGGTTTAACAAATGAGATGTGTTTCCAGGAAATACAGGCACTGCAGCTAACCTGATTTTTTTTTTCCTGAGAGAAAAGCTGGTCACTAGCCAAAAGTTTTGAATCAGCTCTTGTTTGCAGTAGATGAAAACATGTGAATATGGTTTCACTGAACTGCAACAATTCAAAATATCACAGAAGCCATCAAATCTTCTGAAGTGTTTTCTTTGTTGTTGTTGTTGTTATTGCTGTTGTTGTTTTTGTGGTGGCTCTTTTGTGTGTGTGTTTTGTTGGTTTGTCTGTCTTGATTTTTTTTAATGCTTATTTGTTTGGTTTGGTTTTTCTATGGGTTTTTTTTTTTCAGAAATGGGAGAGGAATCTGTTTTCCCCTTAAAAAAAAAACATGCCCATTTAATTTCAAACACTCCCACCAGTGACCAGGCAGCTTTTTAGGACTTTTTCCTCTGCCCTATAATTTGTCAGACCACAGTGCACATCCATGGAGTGAGTGGCACTGACAGAGGCTGGTGGTGCAGGCTGGGGGGATGCATCTCCTTGGGGAGGATTGTGAGGGTGTCCCAGGGAACACAGATCCTGCCTTGTGGGAGGACACCAAAACAGCCTCTTCAGCATTGCAAAACACCAGCAAAACACCAGCTGAAAGAGGATACTCTCTATAAATAGAGGGAGGCAGCGGAAAATACCAGAGAGGAGAGGTGCTATTTAAACCCAAGGACAAAAATAAAATAAGGATAAGCTGGAAGGGAGTAAAGAGCAAAGGAAACATAAAGGTTTCCAACCATCAGAGCAGAGACAAGAGAAGGCAGTCAATAAAACCAAACTGAAGTATAAAACTCAGCTGGTTTAAAAGAGGAACCTGGTCAGCTTGTAGCAGCACTGGATGCAGTTGTCCAGGAAAAAACTTCCTGTCTGAGGTTCCTGATCTCAAATGAGTTCATAAGGAAGCTACCCAAGTCACAGAGTTCATATACAAAATTTTTGACCTCTAATGTCTCTGTCTGATAGTTCAAGCATGGCCTTAGGTCAGAACAGTAACACCTAACACCTCAAATGAAGAATTCACAATGAGAGACAGAAAAGACAAAGTGAACCCTCATCTTTAGTGTCTGTTCCTATGCTGGTTTTGCTTAGACAGTGCAGGGCAAAGTATAGTGAATAATTTCCAACCCCAAGTCCATGACAGAGTGCAAAGCAATTGCTTAGAAACTCTGGAGACCTCTCATTATAGTAAGAAAAATAAAGTCACATTACTGCCACTGCTGCATGCTGATCCTAGAGATTTTTGGCAGATCTGGAAAGGTGGCAGAATTAATGAGCTTTGTGACTGTGGCAACAGAAAACAATTAATAAAGTGCATAGACAGCCCATTTTAAAGGTAACTGCATGACCCTTCTAGGAACAAGCAATGGTACCACCCTGCTGATCCCCTGGTGCACACATGCCTACAGGTACATCAAAAGAGCTTTTGTTAAAGCGTGCCAGAAGATCTGGATAAAAATCAGTCTTCTAAATTCATTTGCTCCCAGTTTGGTCTGTCTGTGCCTCTTTTGGAGGTGCAGGCACCTCACACCACACTGCACGTGCAGGCAGAGACCTCTGCATTAGCTTGGCACGTGATGCTCTGGGTACCAGCCAGATGGGGAAGACAGCCCTTATCTCCCTGTGCTGATCTCCGTGGCATCATCCAAGCCCTGTCACTCTGAGGATCCTTAAGCTCTTTAAACACCCTCTGGCTGAGGAGCCCTGGATAAGCCAGTGCTGAGCCCAGGTGGTGCAGAGGCAGCACACGCCCACCTGGCTCAGCACCGAGGGCTTTGCACAGCCAGCTGGCATCTACCTGCATGACTGGGGGCACAGCCAAGCACATCCCCTTTCTCCAGAGCTACCCCAGTGTGTCTTACCCCACCCCACAGAGAGCGCCGAGACCCCGAGCAATCCGTGGGTACTTTTGGAGGAAAGAGAAAAACTTGGGATTAGTCAATAACAGTGCAGATGGAATAGCTGGCTACCCTGGGACTGCCTTTTGGGCATCTGTCTTGTCCTAGCAGAAGTGTCTCTGAAGGACAGGCGAGTTCCAGTGAAGCAGGTTTACTCCCACAATCATTTACACATTTAGTCACTGCAACTCATACAAATAAGGCTCTAGACCACAGTACTACTCCTGGAAATTATCTTCTGGATGTGGGAATGCTGTTTAGATCCTCACTAATGATCTTCATTCTCTTTGAGCTCATTGCTGGAAGGGCTGTATGCTCACAGGTTTCCTGAGAAAGGATCATATTTCAACCTGCCCACGCAGAACCCCCACAAAACTGTCAGACTCATTTGATAAGTTCAGCTTGGGCTTGAAAATGAAATGTATTTCACTATGAAGCCTATCAGGCAATTAACATGAAGCAGCCAAGCATTCCTGGGTGGTACAATTTACCTCCCTGCACTAGGAAACCTCCCCACCTTGCAGATCTCCTATAACACGGGAGACACACATCCACACACTTACTATGGGTTTCAAAAGCATAGCCAAGATCCTTTTCACCAGAGCAGGAAGCCTGTAAGTGTTGTACTGAGATTTCAGGTTGGGATCCACAGTGTCTCCTTTGCTGTAAGAGCAGAGAGTGAAAAAGTCAGGACAAGTCACCTGTAGACAAGTCCCAGAGCAATAGGAACAACAGTGCTGCTCCCAAGGCAGGGTTTGTCTTGGAGGGGAGTTGCTAGAAGAAAAAAATCTGCCCATTTCAACAGAAAACACTGAGCAATAAATGCTGAGGTATAAATGTTCATGGCAAAAGTGACAGATAAATCAGTACTTCACTGCCTGTGTCATCAGGGCCATAAAAGTTCTAGGGGGCTTTGCAGTGGTGGGCCCTGGGCATGCTGAGGTGAGAGAGTGGCTGGGTGGGCACCCACCCTGTTAGCTGTGTGTGTGAACTGCCTGCTGCTTGTGCTGGAGTCCCCCTGCCAGAAACTGCTCCTCTGCTGCTCATTGCTCAGTTTGTATGCTCTGGATGCAGCCACTGGCCTCACAGTTGCAGGTTTCACAGCCCACACAGCAGTGGGGTTTTACTCACAAGCAGTCTGCAAGGTGGGCGGCCCCATCCGAGAAGATCCCTCTGGTGAACAGCTCATCCACCACGTAGTCAATCTTTGCTGGGGCAAAGGGAACAAGCTGCAAGAAAACCATCCCCTGTCCAAGAGGCAGCCAAGGTGAATGAATCAGAGAGCCCTCTGTGAGCCCCCCTGCCTCATCAGTGGTCACCAGGGGTCAGTGGGAAGTGGTGGGAAACTTACACCTTCCTTTGGTGCTCTAGGACAACATTTTCATCTGGCTGCTGCCCTTTCCCATTAGCCCTGTGCAAGGCATTAATACATACTGGGACCTGGAACAGGCTCCACTCCTCCACATTCTTAGAGAAGAATTCTTAGAAACCACCAATTTAATTTTTTTTTAAATTATTTTGCGTCATTGGAGCAGCTACCATACAGAAATTTCCACTGGTGGAACCACAGAAAAATGTAGGCTGAAATAAGTGCCTGGTGGGTCAACTGCTCCAATCTCCTTCCCACTTACCCACTAAGAAATCTATAAGCTGTGTTTAACAGCTGAGGGATCACTGAAACTGTTTTGAATTTAATATTTGTGGGAACACCAAGCATGATGGAAAAAACAGTGCTTGGGGTGACGTGGAGATATCTAAACATAATTATCACATCTGCTAGGCCAGAAATATAAGCAAGATCACTCCAGTTTAGAAAACAAGCTGTTGCATTTACCTTTCTCTTTTATGGGGAGCAAAAGTGGAGATGGAAAGTGATTTATCCAGACTAAGTTAGGAGCAGGGTGTCTTAAATTAAAAATAGGTGTGTGTATTCTATTCCTATCTGTTAGAGGTGAAGCAGTTATCTCCTGTTAATTGGGCAGTTTTTTTATCTCTTCCACAACCCATCCTCCCTCCAGGGAGATATCTTCTGTTAATGGACCATTAAGTCTCACTGCATGACTGATAAAAATTCCATCATCCCATGGGAGAAG
>WBNO01006352.1:0-20711 GCA_013400575.1 Peucedramus taeniatus
TCCAACCCCCAACACCATACAATAAAGACTTTTTACAGAAAGCCAATACTATATCTCACTGTAGTATAGTATCAACAGACAGGTCCAATCCAGTTTGTCCATTTTGTGTGCTAGGTTATACAGGTCAGAATGACAAAACGAAGCAGCTTAAACTTGGCACTAAAAAGTTTTTATTTTCAGATGTTGCAGAATGGACACATCCCACTTTTAAATGATCTGAAAAGCCCATGTCATAAATCAGGCACCTAAATACGGGCATTTGGCATCTTTGTCTCAGTGTTTTTCATATGAACAATATTTGTCTACGTGTAATGGACCTTGATATTCAGCAATGATAGCAACTTTCCAAGTGAAAAGCATACCTAAAAAAAAAAAAAAAAGAGAACTGAGAGAGAGCCAGCAGACAACACTTTAAATCAAAACTCAGCTGTGCAATTCTCAGGTCCAGCCTAAAGCTATGTAATTTGAAATATGAAGTACTTTCAGGAGGATGAGATCTTTTACTGTAGCTAATAAAGCAACTCTGGGTTGTCGCAACAACTGTAAATAGACAGATAAAATAAATCAAACTGACAAAATGTACTGTGATAAGAAAGTTCTGCAGAAGTACAAGAACCATTCTGACTATTTCATTTCATTCAAAATGAATTATGCTCAATAAATAAAATACAACATGATGATAAAAAACCCCATCTCTGTCTCCAGGCTACTTACAGCATAAGTGGATTAGATTCTATGCATACTGAACTAGTAAAGAGCAGACCCATATAAAATGAGGAAAGATAATTTGATTTCAAATGCTCAAACAGTATGAAGTTGACAATTGCACAGTTATTAGCCAAATGCTAGGCAGTCAGCCAGAAGGCTTCAACAAAAATTGACTTCAGCAAGAGCAGCAACCAAGGGGAGGAGTTAACAGGAAAAGAAAAAAAAAAAGGGGGGGGAAAAATCCATTAAAATCACTCATGGGATGATATTTGTCACCAGAAAGGCTAGAATGACAGATGATTAAGATCTTGTTGATGGAAAAAAAGTGCAGAAAACAAGAGAAGACTTAATGTAAGAGGAAGTCAGTGAAATAAGCAGTATATTACCAAATACAAATCTAGAAAACTCCTCCATTAACAGCAAAGGGACAGCCATTTTATTCTGTCAGTCTGTTGTAATTCCCTTTAGAGTTCACTTGGACAATGAGTAATTAATATCTGTGTGCCTAAAACTAAAACTGTGTCCTAATTGGGTTTGGCTGAGCTAATTGCCTCTGATCAATAAAACTGACACATAATATGCTTGTCCTTCAAGAATCTCAGTCTGGGTATCATTCCACTTCCCTCAAACCATGCTTCTGATATGCAGGGGAACAGAAATTGGTCACGTTTATAGACAATTGGAAGTAACACAGAAGAACTTAGAGCAGTAAGCACTGGGGAAATGCGTATTTTATTTGACTAAAAGCCCCTTGTGCTTCATGATACATCCCACCCACTCACAGCAGTTTCCTACACGTTTGCAGTCCCTTCTCTGCATTTCTGTGTTTTCCGTACACCAGCACAGATACTCCAGTAGAGCCTCTTAGTGCAGATTGGGAATACAGCTGTGGAAGGCTGGGTCCCTCCCAGAACACCTCCAAAACACACAGGTTCTGCTAATGTTCTTTCCCACCCCAGTGTCCCTGTAAGCCTGCTCCTATAGCCACACCAGCATTTTCTGGCACTGCAATGACACAGAAAACACATGACTTTTTCCTCAAACCAACCAATTATGCTTTATAGTCATGGGGAACATCTAATCATAGGATACAATGCCTACTCGAGCAAAATTACTCACAAATGCAATAAAAATAGCAGACACAATGTAACTACTTAATACTACTCCAAATACCATTGTATGGCATTCATTCATGCTTAATACATCTTTTTAATTTCTTTAGCATCAGGGTCAAGGTTAGTTACACAAACTATGCAGTCTACACAAGTATGTTTTCTTAAGCCAGTTGCTACTAGGTGCAGCCCCTCAGTTCATTTCCACAGAAGTGCAGTGTGAGAGTCACTGGAAATGGCATAAACTAGTATTCTGCTAGGAGGCAGGACAGGACACTCTGGTGTCTGCTTCAGTTCATGAGGATTTTCTACATGGTCCTTAAAATACCAAATGAAACAGTGTAACGCAGATCTCCCCACCTAGCTTACCAGGAGAATGGAGTTTATGTAAACAACCCTGTGACTGCTTTAAATACCAGCTGGCCACTACACATTTGAGCTTGGTGCCACTCAAACCAGTGGGGGTTTTTAAGGTGTCCTTGTGAGATGAAATAAGCCATGAACTGTACTTAATACATCATCAGTAAAATTTTGCTCATCTGAGATACATGCCCTTGCAGAGAAATAAATACTATCAAATCTCTATTTTGCTTTTCTATGCACAGCTGTGCCCTCTAGTGGAACTGGCTGGTTTGCTGAGTGTTTTTTCCTTTTCTCAAAATCAGCACACTGAGCTACATTCACCAGCAGGAGTTATGATCCTCATTTTCTTTTTGGAAGCTGCTGTATTATTAAATTTAAAGAATTTAGCCGTACAGCAGTTTCAAGATACTGGGAGAATCCAAATTATAAAGTTTTAAATAAAGTCCTCGTTTTTGAGGTAGCCTTCCCATTAGTTGCTCTTTTGATAGAAGAAAATCCTGCTTTGTGGTCTTTTACACAATGTCAAAGTCAAGTCAACTAATTTAGGAAGAGACAAAAGGAACTGAAGTATTCTGGGACCACTGCTGACCTATTCCAATACTTTCATAGCAAAAGCACACAAAAATGACAGAAAACTTCAGTAACAGTTGAAATTACAGTTTCAGGCCCAGCTTCCGCTAGCAAGCTTACTGATGGAGAGCTAGAGCTCACAATATCATGCTGTAAAAATACTAAGGACTAGGAATAAAGTGAAGGCAGAAAAGAAGATGAGAAGAAAGATAACAGGAGTCCATATCCTGCTTTCTAAATAGTTTTCAGTGTCTGCCAACTTCAGTGGTGACAGCAAAATTTTTATCAGCATCTCCATGACTGCATACAGCTGCGACTGAAGATTAAGAAAATACAAAGTTATCCCACTGAATTAGGAAAGGAGCACTACAGCAGCCATGTTGAGATGGTCACTCCCATCACATCAGACCATGTTTTGCCACCTCATCCAGTCAGGTATAACTGTCAGCTGTCCTTGGAATCTGTCTGTCCCAAGGTATGTGCTCTTGTCCTCTCCCCAACAGCAATTAGGGTCCTGCAGAAGGAGGATCCTAATGCTTATTTAGTTAGCTTCATAACTCTGCTTAGCCACTGATTTCCTCCACCCCCAGTTTTTCCCTACAGCTCAGAAAGGTAGGAATTCATCATGTTTTCATTCACTAGATACAAAGTAAGGAGAGTGGAGGTGAGGATCAAGGAATTTCACCACTATTTTTATCTATTGCTACAATGTGCCTCCCTCCCAGTTTTTTTTCATAGAAACAGTGAAACTGAAGCAAGATACGATTTGATTTTTATTTGAGAATTATGATTCACTTTCGTGCTGTAAAAAAGGTAGTGCATTAAAAAGTTAACATCTAAACCAGGTCTTTGAACCTATAGATTAACCTGGAGATTAAGTCCCATACCTGTTCTTGTGTCAACTGAATGAAGAATATTTTTACTTACTTGGTATGCAGAAATTATTCTTCCAGTTCTCTTTAGGATTGGGAATGATTACTGTCCATTTCTTCTTCTGCTAGTTACAGGGGGAAAAAAAATTAAAATCCCAACCGTACAAACAAACCCAAAACCTGTCCCTTGTAGTGGTGTGTGTTTTGTTTGATTTTGCCTGACTCTTTTGCTGTTATATTTTGAGAGGGTTGTAAAGTTATACAAGTTGAGATAACGATTCTCCCCATGTTACCCCTGTCCCTTCCCTTTATAGTGGTTTTTGTCCAGGTTTTCCCGCCACTCAGGGTGCCCATCGACCTGTTCCTTCCTCCCTTCCCCCCGTTTCTGCTAAGCCATTCCCAGTTGTCCTGCCCCCCTTTATGTCAATTAAGTTTTCCCTGCCCAGCTTGTTCTCGAAGTTTCTGTGTCAGTCACCTTATCCCCTGTGTATGATTTGTTATGTGAATTTTCTCCCACCCCTATGTTTTCCCTATTGGTTCAGTTAAACATATTGTTATCCCTATTGTAACTACCCACTGGCTGCTATATGTACCCACCTCCCTGAGTCGGAGGTTTGATAAACTCTTGCTGAGGCTTGGGTGTGGTCCACTTCATCTTGCTCCTTCAAGGAGATTAAAACTCTTTGGAATACCTTGACGGAGTGTCCAGCTCCCGGCTTTCTTTATCTTGGGATTCTAGTGGTTTTTCTCTGCAGCTGAACCCACGCAGCTGCCCTAACCGCCACCGCAGCCTCAGGGGAGGTTTTGGGGCGGCCTGTCTTGTGTGGCTCCCACTGCCACAAAGGGGCAAGCTAGCCGGATTCCCCGCCTCGTGGTGACGAGGAGAGGCTGCAGTCTCTCACAGCTTCCTATATTGAGATAAAAAAATATTCTCTATTCATATAACATAAAAACTTCGTGTCAGCTGCAGAGACTATTACATAGCTAAACCCCAAGAGTTAGTACAGGTAAGACGAGAAATTAACTCTTACTAGAAAGCTATAAAGGTTAATTTGGAAAAGGAAGCTCTTAGAAGCTGCTAGGAATGGTAATGAGGCCTCAGGATAAGTGAGACTATGACAGATAGTTCTTAGGATGTAATGTTTAAATTTAGTTTCCACTGATACAATGTAACCCTGCTGAAGTTTTGGGCATATAAAACTTTTTGATAGGTGCCAACCTTTCTTTTCAGCATACAGTGGAATTACTGCAAGAAATGTTGAATCAGACCTTTAGACACTTTCATTAAAGTCTTTATCAATTACAATGGTAGTAGCAGATTTTTAGAATTAAAGTTTGTCTCAGGTATTTTTAACTATTTAAGCTTTATATCAGTACAGATCCAGCTAGCTAAGCAAAATATGTGTAGAATTGAAAAGCTATAATATCTACTAGTTGAGTTTTAATCTTATTCTACAGATTATTAAAACCAAAAAGTCTTAAATTTGCACCCAAAATATAAAGATTGTTAAACCATACTATCAGCAAGACTTAAGGAGAAGAGGACAAAAGTTACTTCCATAAACCTGAAAGATTCTGAAAGGGCTGAGTTTTGTTCACTATTTCTAGTCAGTTTGAGAATGTCATATTGGAGGTTATCAAGCTAACTGCACTCAAAAGAAAAGATCAGGACACAAACTAGATAGATACCTAAACAAACTACATTTCACATCATATCAGCATAATGGGAAAGTATTTAAAATCATCTTTCACTGAAAAGCTTAACAGGTATGAGCCTGGTGTCTGCAGTATCACTCTTTCAGAACAGTCTTAATCTATAAGTAGATCTAAATGGGGTCACTAAAGCCTAGGAAAAGGTGGAATTATGGAAAGGCACGACTAGGGATGACTTTGTGCTGCAAAATCTACTACAGAAACGTAGCCTAATTTATGCTTTTAAGGGAGACTAATCTAGAAAAGAAAATAAACCTTCATTTGACGCAAGGGTTATACAGTCAAATACATTTCTGTATTTTGCTCTAAAGATTTATTGTTAGTGACTTGTATCACTGTTCTTTATAGATCTGCAAAGCATAGAATGCCTATGCATTTTTTGTACAGACCAGTATAGCCAGTTACAGCGAATTTGCAGAAGATACTACATGAGCTTGTATCAGAGAAGCAGAAGAATAAACTAGGAAGTCCTAGCTCAAATTCAGGTCAGAATTAATATCAAATAACCAGCCTTGAACTACTTAATTACTAAATGAGCAGAACAGGTCATTGATACTAAAAGGTTATTTAGCATTAATTTTATCTCTAGAAAACTTGACCTAAAGCCCCTGGCAGAATTTTAGGTAGCCCTGTGCTAAATTAATGCCTGAAGGATCTGTTTCTGTCTCAGAGCTGTTTGTTAAATTAATTGCTATTGTACATAAATATTAACAAATTAGTACCAATATGTAACTTGTGTTCAAAATGGAGCCATGTAATTCAGCTTTAGTAATGGAAGTGCTATAGCTCTGCACTTTCTGGACAAACTGGGGAATCTCCAGATCAGATCAACATATATAAGAAGTTTGGAAAGTGACTACAAGAAGAAAAAAAGAAACCAGGCCTATTCACTCTAGAAACAAAAAAGAAGATCAAGCTAAACATGTGAGCTGATAAGGAGCTTGCAGAATCTCCTTAATTTTAAATTCCTAAGAACCAGTTAAACAAAGTTTACACAGTGTATTTATAATTCATCGCAGCCCTTGAGCAGGGGATGTGCTTTTAGAAGTTTCTTCCAGTCTTGTACTTCTAGAATTAGTGACTGTTAATACTATCTCAACACATTTCTTCTCCCAAATCCTACACAGACATGTAAAACAAAATTGTACAGCAGTTTATGAATAGTTTTTCTAACTGTAAAAGAAGCAATGGAGTCTAAAAGTGCTTATTCACTGTGAATTAGCAGGGCCACCACTGACAAAAAACATTCACAAGAAAATTGAAAATATGTAACACTGAAGAAATTATGATGATTTCTCAAATGAAAGCTGAAAATTAAAGGTTAATCCCCCTCCCTTGTCTTCTGAACACTTTAATTCCTGTAACATCACATATTACATAGGGCCAGATTGCACAGCTTTTGTCAGCATTTGCAATGTGTGTCTGTGAATACATCAGAAAACACTTGATTCAAGGCTTCCCCTCCTTGTCTGAAGAATTAACTGTGCAGGCAAGTGGGAAGTCTCTATTTTTGGATATTGTTGTTAGGTCAAGTATGAGAAAAAAACCTTCTAAATATCATACTTTTTCTTTTTTTACAGAACTTTATATGCAGTCTGCCATGAAAGCTGTCTTTCTGACCTCAAGATAAGGCAAGCTACATAAATTTCAATGTTTGGAATAGCAACCCAACTGTTTTTCTTTTAGCAGGCATTTAACTTTCAATTTGAATTTATGCCACAGAGCATTACTTTTTTTTTTTTTTTTTCCCACAAGCCAAAGCAGAAACAATCTATAGATCATATACTCTTCTGAAAGCACACAAACTGTGTTGGGATTATGGTGTCAGTTTTCCAGTTGATTCAAAGTACCTCCAAACACTCCTCAATATACTTCTGCAGTATCAAATGACACAACCAGCAGTGGCTCTCTGCACACATTCTCTTTGTAAAAAAATCTTTTAGCGCTCTTCTCTTCTCTTCATATTTTTGGAATTTTCAACCAAAATTGAATTGGTTAGAAAATAAAATGTTTTGACTTTGAAATCTGAGCTTTTTCTAGAAGTTGAAGTCTCAATTAAATGGAAGTCTAAGACTTCCTAGATCCACCTAAATCCTAGGTCCATGTCACTCAAACATTAACTGAAAATACACAGGGTGTGAGACTGTCTTCCTGTTACTGTAACTGCAAATTTAGCCATCCAGAAAGACTAGCCAACTGTTCTGAAAAGGTCTTGAGTCCACTTAAACTGTCTAAAGATTTGCTGAATTACTCCTAACAGTTATTATTTGAGCAGACAGTACCTAGAAATTTAAATTAAACTTTTCACTGGATTATTTACTATTTGTAAGAACAGCCTTTTTTCTTTTTGCTCATTGTTTGCAAGAATTGCTATAAAGCCATCTCTAAAGAAAATAGCAGAGGGACACATAGACAAACAATTCAACTACCTGCTTTGCAAGGACTTTGAAAGGTTATCATCTACCCCTTACTCCAAGAACCTGGCAACCCTAGGGACACCCAGTAGTTTTGCTTTCTGTACTTTTAAGATTTTATCACAGAACCTGATTCCCTGAGATCACAGGATAGGTCAGGTTGGAATAGACCACAGTGAGTCACCCGGTCCAACCTCCCTGCTCAAGCAGAGTCATCCCAGAGCACATGGCACAGGATTTTTTCCAGATGGATCTTGAATATCTCCAAACAGGGAAACCACAACCTCTCTGGGCAACCTGTTCCAGTGCTGGGTCACCCACACAGTCAAGTTCTTCCTCATATTCTGGTGGAACTTCCCGGGCATCAGTTTATGCCTGTTGTTTCTTGTCCTATTGCTTGGCACCACCAAGAAGAGCCTGGTTACATTCTCTTGGCACCCTCCCTTCACACACTTACAGACACTTATGTGGTCCCCTCTCAGTTGCCTCTTCTCAAGGCTGAATAGGCCCAGCTCCCTGAGCCTTTCTTCGTAAAAGAGATGCCACAGGCCCTTGATCAACTTTGCCTCGCTAAGGAGGTCTCTCCTACGCTACCATCGCTGAAGTCAAAATCACTCTGGCGAGGGTCCCAACCTGCCAAGTGCTTTCCCGTGGTCTTTAAAATAACCTCTGAAAAGCCGCAGCTTCAGGGATTCGCACGCTGCTCAATACCTGTCCTTGATACCGCCCGGGCTTTAAGCGCAGCTCTTCCCTCGCACTACGGGAGACGCAGAACGAGGGGTTCGGTTTTCCCCTGCAAACCCCCCACTCCCAACCCCGCCAGGACGCGCAGGGAGCTGGAAGAGGCGGGAGGGACGGGGCGGGAGAGGGGAGGTGGCACCGGAGGCGGGAGCTCAGCCAAGCCCCGCCCGCGCACCACCCTCCGGCGCTGGCTTTCGCAGCCGGGAAAGGCCGGGAAGATGCTGGAGACGCTGCGGGAGCGGTTGCGGTTGCTGAGCGTCCAGCAGGATGTCACTGTCGGGTGGGTATCGCCTGCGGCACCGCGCGGCTGCGGGGGCAGCGGGAAAGGGGTCCGCGTCCCGCAGCCCGGCCGGGGCAGGGAGGGAAAGCAGGTGACCTAGGGCCGGGGGAGGCGTGGACTGGCACAGGGAGGGCGGAAGAGGAGGAGATTGCGCAGACGGGAGCCGCTGCCGGGGCCGGTCTGTCATCCGGGGTGCCCTCCTGAGTGCCGGGACGGCTGGAAACACGGCTCCAGAGTCCCTAATCCCGCCGTGTTCCCGGCTGGGCTGGGCGGCTAATGGCGGGCTGGTGAGCCTTGCGGTGCCGCGGGCAGCTCTGGGGAGCTGGAGGAGCAGCCGCGGTGCCTGGGAAGCAGCTGCGGTCAGGGGAAGGAGAGGGAGAGGGACAGACAGACCGCTGTTGTGAGAGAAGATGCGAATGGGGTTAATTAACGCGCTTGAATTTTTTATGAAGTTACCGGCCTTCAGGGTTTCATGGATTAGCGTAATCCCTTAAAGAGCATTTCTGGGCGCTGCTTGGTGTGTGGAGAAACTTGCTTTTCCTTGGGAGACGAGTTACTGTCACTTAGGGAAAAGAAGCGCAGGATAAGCGGATGGAACAGCCCCACGCTTGCACTAAAAAGTAGAAAGATATTCTTTCTACGTTGTCTCACAAGGTTTATTTGCGTAGGCCCTGTGTCGATGCTGTTTTAGTACAAGCAGGTGGCTCAAGTGAGTGTCACTGGAAGCCAGTGAGTGGCCCTGTGCTGCAGAGCTGATGGCTTACGATGAGCCACGGGGAGATATCGTGTTGTAATCAATTACTTTTAAAAACTGTGTGGCCTTTGGCAGTGTTAAGGCTGCCTTATGTTAAATGTTTACATGCACTTTTGTTAAATGTTTACATATAGTGAGGAATGTCTGTATACGCCAGAAACTTAAAAATAAGCAGTTTATCATTACTTACTTGTACCAGAGTATGATGGTCAAGAGAAACTGATAGAAGAGGCTGCCAATCAAACAGATAAATTGCTTACCTGTTATCTGTCTCATCTTACCAAACAGCAACTGAATATTAAACTGTCTTAAAAATACAGACAAAAGCATTGCTTTATTTCTGTCTGACTTTCTCTTTTGCTTCTCAGAGGAGCTGATATCTTAGTACAGTGTAAGGCTCTTTTGAAAAGGGTGTTTTTCATGTGATGAAAGAGAAAAACAGAAAGGTCATAACATGCCAGATCTGATGGTCATTTAACTCTGTGGTTCCATATTTGTGTTTTCCGTATTTTCTGCAGTGGAATCAGTATATTTCCATGTATTTTGCTTTCTTCCTGGTGTTGCGATGTTTTGTTCTGAGAACAGTCCCTGATTTCATGTCTGTTGTTTTGGCAACTCCATTAATGTGCCCATGTTCCAGTGTCCTGTCTTTCAGTGGTATTTTCATCTATGGTGTAATCTCTGTTTTTTTTTGCCATTGGGAACCTGTATCTCAGAACCACGGTGGCAGAGGCTGTGGAAGGCATCCTTTTTTTTTTTTTTTTTTTTTTCTTTAGAGTCCCTATGTAGCCAGGACACAAGTTGACCTGGTTTGTCCCCTCTTCCTTCCTAGACCATGCAACCTAATTTCTTGGTGTTCTGGATTACTCTGTTCTGCACCCCACCAAAGTGGTAAAAGAAGTAATTTTGTGGTGTTGAGACTTTAGCTTAAAATTGTCTAATTCTCAAAACCCAAAGAAAGTGTTTTTGGTGTCAAGTCGCGGCCAGCTTGTTAACTACATGTAAATGCTTGCAAAGTAGAACAAGTTGAATTTCATGAAATTGTGAGGGGGGAGGTTTTCCAGGGCTTCTAAGAAAATAATAGCACTTCCCAAGGAATATGGGAACATGTATGTATTGCTGAAAAAGATTAAATTTGGGTTGTGTGGTTTAAAAGAGAGCAGAGTTATTAGCCATTTCTGTGGCCTTCTTCCTTGCTCAGTTGTGTCTGCTGTCTAATTCTGCATGTCCTGTGAGCAAGATATCTAAATTTTGACCCATTCACTTGTTAGCAAGCTTTTGCAGGTGGAGGAAAAACAACCAAAATGGATGCAGAAGAGTGCTACTGTTTCAGGCTGGGCTACATAACTGGGGAACATGGCAGAGGAGAAGGGCAAATTGCGCAGCTTCCTTCAGCAGTGGGTTCTTCCTCAGTGGGCTGTGGTTGTTGCTACTTGGCTGGGCTGTTATAAACAGCGCTCTGAGGGAGTGAAGACCTGCCTTAGCATGTATTTTCTCAAACTGTCAACCCCCTGGTGTGCTGTATAGCTTTGATGTTTCTTTGAGTTCCTGGAAAACAGTGCTTAAGACTGGGGGAGTGATTTGACTACCCCTCTAAGCAGTCTGAGTATCTGTCTGTATATTAGGTAGTTTCTCAGTCCCTGGGTCACTCAGGATTACAGATCTCTCTGTCATGTCTGGAGGATATCTTTGTCTCTTGTAATTAATTTCCATCTTGCTTATGTCTGTGTCATTTATTTCTTCCTGACTTTTACTGTTCTGGGCAATAAAGCTTTTTTGTGACCACAAAGGGCCTAGAAATTGAGAACAGCCATTGCCTGGGTGGTCAGGGAATAGACGGCAGGTTTGGTTCTCATTGTACTGTGTCAACTTGACTAGCATGTACAGGTTGTCTGATAAAGACTGGAAAGAGTTGAGGGGAGGGTTGTGTGGTTGGTTTGGAGGGGTTTTTTTTGCTTTTGAGGAGCAAGATACTAGTCAATTTGAAATGGATAGTGTGTGAAAGAAGCCTCAGATATGCTCAGTAGCAGTGCACTGGGGTGATGCTGCTGGATGTTCTGAAAGCTGGCATAAGAAAAGCTGTGCTTGTGCTGGTTTTGTGTTGGCAGACTTATGGCAAGTGGGCACATGTGTATGTGTGACTGTCATGCTTTTCCTTGACACGAGAGCCTTCCTGTAAATGGTATTCCTCAGGGCTGGGTTGTTTATATCTAGCAGGTCTTTAATTCCTGTCTGCTAAGGAAATTGTATCAAGGGGTGGATGACTTGTATACACAATTCCCATTAAACTTATTGTACTTAATTGCCTGAAGCACTTCTGCAAAAAATCTCAAGATTTAGCAGCAGTGTCAGTGGAAATAAATTCATATGAGGGTTTCTACAAAACTAAGGGAAATTCGATTTATTTGTGAAACAAGCTGAAACAAAATTAACTGTAATAGACTGGAATTAACACATTATGTGTTCAAACAATCAGTTCTCTGTTTTTGATATTGTAAATGTCTGATGGATTTGTTTTGGTTTGTAGGTTGAAGACTTTGGGCGACAAATCAAGAGATGCAAAGAAAAGTAGGCAAAGGTACTTCTGATGTCTTAATATATAGCATTAATATAAGATATTCTTGTTAAGGAAAAATTTGAAGTAGCTCATATATATCAGCCAATTGCAAGAACATTTGCATATAATTTTACAAAATACTATTTTGACAACAGAGAATCTTAACCAAAGCAAATGCTTTGCTTAATCATTGATAGGCCTAAATAATTTCTAATGGCTGTCAATCAGTTTTTAAATTACTATTTTAATTAAATGAATATGCAATGTTATTGTAGTACCTCATAGAAGATTCAGGTTGTGGTACACTGAAATGTAATTCTTTATAATACCTGTGAATCTCATATCCTAAAATTGTAACTAAATTACAATTTTTTTTTACATGTAAAAACAGAAATAGGAGCCTTTTTATTGTGGAAACTATGTGTGTAATGAAGTACTTCAGTTTTCTGTTTCAAGAAGTTTTGAGAATTGTGTTGATTTGGTTTTCTTTCATTGTTTTGGTGGTATTTTTTAGTCCTCTGCATTTTACTTCTTTGGTCATTCTTTCAACCTGTGTAAGCTACAGGGAAAGATTACTTGACATCTGTGAGAGTTACTTCTTAAAATCTGTTCAGATATGCTTTAGTGTAAAGCATGTTCTTGTTAAAGCATACTATGTAGACACGAATTAATATAAAAACAAGCCAAGTGCTAAAAATAAAGCATCTGAAATAAACTGTCCTAAGTTCTGAATCCTGATGTGTTAGATATAAAATTTTTGTAGCAGAGGACCGGTTGTACGGACAAGGCATGGAGGCTAAACTAAGGATGGATGAAGGTCTGAATAAAACTTTTTTAGGCAACTGCCTTCTCTGTGTGTTTCCAGTCCATAGTATTTTGGTTCTCCTGGAGTACTGTTATAAATACCCATTGCTTTTTGAGAAAAGCACATGGTGAACCAATTGAAGCATCAGAAAAAAGGGAATGCTGCGGTGACTTCTGCTTTGCTGATAAAGTTTAGGGACAATCACAGCTAAACTTGATTTTAAGGATGGCTGAGGGAATATGGATGGGAGCCAAGGAGAGGCCAGTAAGGGTGGTGTTGCAATGGGAGTTTGTCAGTGACCCTCTGACCAGGGAAAGAATGATGTTTTCTCCAAACAATTTGAGGAATCCTCTCTATCATTAAATCCCCATTCTTGTGAGGGCCTTAAGCTTCCAGCTCCTGAAAGGACAACCCATCAGTCTGCAATCAAGAAGTGCCCTGCGAGGGTGTCAAGGATAACTTCTTAATAACCTCTTTGCCTCTTCATAACCTCTTTGGCATGCTGGAAGAGCCTTGGGAAAGCCAGAGCTCACCTGGAACTGACATTTACAAGAGATGTCAAGGACAAGAAGAGGGGCTAGCCCTGCACTGGTAATAAAAGGCTAAAAGAAAACATGTGATTGGTGATGAATGGGGTGAATTACAGCAAATGTAGAAGTTGTTATTTAATGCCTTTGTGGCTTCAGTGCCTTGTACTTAGTGAAAGGGGTCAAGGAGACTGACTAGTAGTGAATGAAGATAGATTGAAGATACTCAATCCATAAAAGCTCACAGGATCATATGTGCCAAGAGGTATCTCATGAACATCAAGAGGTACAAATTCCATGTTTCCCTGGGAAGAAAGTATCCCCTGCAACAAGGCAGACTGGGGCTGGCGGATTATCTGGGAAATAACTTTGCTGAAAAGACCCTGGAGTTCTTGACAGACAGCAGGCTGAATGTGAGCCGGGACATGCCTTGCAGCAGGGAAGGCCAACAGCTAATGCAGCTGCAAACAATACCCAGACAGGGGGATTGAGGAAGGTGATTGTCCCCTGCATTTAGCACACCTTAGACCACTAACTATCCTGTCCAATTTGGTCCCCAGTTTGAGAAAGGTGTTCATATTCTGGAGCAATTTAGTGGGGGGACACCAGAATGGTTGGGGCAGGAACTCTGTGTATAAGGAAAGCCTGAGATGGGCAGTTGTTCAGCCTGGAGAATATGTGACTTCTGGGAGGCCTAGCAGCAGCCTGTCATTACACGTGAAGTGGTTATTGAGGAAACTGGTGTGTTGGGAACTCAAAAGGTGATAAGCATAAGTTGAAACAAGAGAAGATCAGACAGGAAAAGCTGAGAAAAGCTTCCTGAGGAAGCTGCTGTGATCTCATAGCTGGTTTTAATGGGGGATTGCAATAGAAGTTTCCTGAGGTCCCTTTCCACATCACTGGTTCTGTCACTTTTCCCTTGCCTTAAGGATAAGAAAGTTTAATTTATGGTAGTTCTTTTTTTTTCCCCCATTCAAATTGTTTGGATGATAGTGCCAAACAGTCTATTTGGGTGATCTTCCAAGAGACAAATTTTGGATGACATCAGGATCTTCACGTCCTTAGAAGTACTGCATTGTTAATTTTCTATAACTTATAATAAGATGTCTTTATACTTCAAGCTGTTATTAGTGGAAGTGTATGCATCGAATAGGAGATCATTAGAGCATAAACTGGCAAAGGCTCCTTAGCTAAGCATTTATTTTTAGTGTAGAATATATTAAGTGGAATATATGTATTGAGGGACATGAACTTGTGTAGTAGTCTTTTTTTTCAGAATATTTCTGTGCCCTTTTTTAGGTTAAAATTATGTTCATCCTATGTCTTTGTTAATTGTACTTAGAAATGTTTTAATAAAACTTGTTTTTAGTGGACACAGTTGAAAAGAGGTAAGAATAGGTTATCATAAAACAACAAGGGAAAAAAGCAATCCTAGCTTTGGAATATTCTTGTAAGATATACCGAGTAATAGATTTTAAACCAAAATTGGCAAAATGTTTGTGAAAGTAGAAGCAGGAGGAAACATTTCTGTGCTCAGCATATCTGTCAGATATGTGTGCACACATTTTTTATAGCAGCCTTCTTTTCTTTAACAGTTTTGTACATTTGCAATTTGTTTAATAGAGCTGTTCAGTATTTGCCAGAGTTTTCTGCTGGACTGGAATTACTAAGCAGGTATGACCTTCCTTTTCTTTATTAGTGTTTGCTTCCTATATTAGATTTTAAAAAACTAATTTCTTAAGAAAGAAATTAGAGAAGAAAATCTAAGTGTTGCTAATAGGTTCTTGGTTGTTCTGCAGCCAGTAGTGTGGGAGTGGTTACCAAATGATAAATGTGTTTAAAGCTTGCCCAGTCCTGAAGTGCTGTCATGTTAATGAAACTGAAGTTCTGGAGGAAAAGCTCCTCCAGCATTTAAAAGCATTTGAAGCATTTAAAAGCATTTAAAAGATGACTTAAGTCCATATCCTAATGCAGAGGGGTGAAGGAGGCCAGCACCGAGCCCCAGTCTGTTGTTTCATAACTTAGACATATTTGATATAATTTCCTTTTTTTTTTTTTTTTTTTTTTTTTTTTTTATTGGAAGGGGTTTGTGTATGTTTGCAATCTTTTTTTTTTTTTTTCCTAATTAAGTTCCAAGTGGTGTTTAGGGCAGTGAGTTGTCTTGTAAATGTTGTTTGGGTCCATTTAGCTTTTAATGTCAGTTAGCAGGTTAAAAAACATGAATCACTTTTTCTTTAAAAGACATTATTTCTCACTGTGTATTTGTCTTGGCAGAAAAGTAAGTACTGGAAAGAATGGCACTGCTTTTTAAGGTGTAATTTCTGGCTGTAAATATAAGGACAGTGACATCCATTAATTCCTTTGTAAGGAGAGTACAGTAACAATGGTAATTTGTCTTCTCTTCAGATATGAAGATGCTTGGGCTACCCTTCATAAAGGAGCCAAAGATTGTGCAAAAGCTGGAGAGGTAAGAAGAAATAACAATGCCATGCATTAAATATATTAAAATGTGTAAATAATTTTAAACTAAAATTTTTTGTACCAGCCTACAGAGTTAACATTGGCCTCCAGGTAAACACCACGCAGCCTTGTTGCAAATGTGAAATAACAAATAATGTGATTCAATGTAAACAGTTGCAAAGATGATGTTGTATGTTACCGCTGTAGCTCTTTAAAAGCAGTGGGGGTGGCTGGGAAAGTAGAGAATGTATTTGGGGTTGAGGCACCTTAGAGGTTTGTATCAGGGCAGGGCTATGTCGCTAAAACTACTGCTCATTCCTAGTGCATAAGAGACAGCAAGATTGGCTTGCCCAGTCGAAAAGATTTGGGAAGTGTTTGTGCTTTCTCCTAATTTCATTCACTATTTCTGCCCTGGAAGCAAAGTGACAACTTGTGTGATTTATCTGTGGAATGAAGGGAAAGGAAATTTCCAGTAAGTGTTACCTATGCATTACTCAGCACCAAACTTTCAGTTTCAAGCCATGTTTAAGGGGCAGACAGTGAAATCTGGGTGGCCACAATGTAGAGCAGGTCTTCTCTTCACTTAGAAACTTTTCCATATCTTTTTATAATGGATAAATAAATCATTGTGTATTTACGGTAAGAAAGAAAGTCTCTTATGTTCTTCTTTCTCTTGCCTAATGGTATGGCCCTGCTTTTCCCTACATTCCAGTGAAAACCTTCAAGCATCGGAGATGGAGTTCTCCTTGCCAGTTTGGCATGTTTCACTGCTCATAATGTTCTTTTTTTTCTAGAAAATCTGCTAAACTATGTGGTCACAATTTTACAATACTTGCTATAGTTTGCTTTAAAAACTGTAGTTTAGAAAACAATGTAAGGTTTCATATATATCGAACTAATATAACCTAATCTGATATGTTATGGCTGCTTGGGAAAATGAGGAAAAAACTTCCAAAGAGACTTAAGTTTTCTATTGAATTCAGATATTTATTTTACACACAACTCAGTGTATGTATTGATTGTGGAGTTTTGTTTGGTTTTTTTAATAAAAGGGGAAAATAAAAACTGTGTAAGCACAGAAGATTGACTGTACTGTAGAAGACCTAAAGGTACCCTTGTCCAGTATCCTATTTCTGCTTCCTTGTGCTGTCTTATTTATATATGTTGAATAAAGTGAAAATTTCAAGCTTTAATTGCAGATTACAGTCTCACCACATTAAATGGTAGATGTCAACTACCAGTTCCATGCACAAAATTGTCCTTATAGTTGATTGTCCTTTTAGATGATTGTCATTTCAGCTGCATTCAGTTATCTCAGGGCTGAAATGTTTGTGGTGTTTTTCCCCATCTCATGGTGACTTGTTTTGGTTTTTTTGTTTGCTTTACTGTTTAACTGATATAAATACCATATCCCAGTCTCAGAAATAGATCTGGCTTTATTTAAGTAAGACTGTTTGGTCTTCTGAAGTGTTTCATTTCTCTCTGGGCTTTGGAATAAGTTTTCAAAATTTGTCTGGTGAAACAGGATGTTTTTTAACAGGGATAGGTAGCTGGAGGAATTTGCAAAATATATAAGTTGTTATTTTAAAAGAATTGATCTAAAGTGGGTAGAATTGTAAATTTGAGTGATTCTTTGTCCATTGTTCAGACTTTCAGTTTCTGCTTATAAAGACTATAAAAATTGAGGAATTCAGTGCGGATACAGCCACAGGCTGTAGTTGTGTGCAACGGGAAGAATGGGGCAGGGAAACAATAATTGAATCATCTCAATTGTATATAATGGAAACGTTTGTTGCCAAAGATCTCTTGATCCTGGTGTTTTTCATAGAAAATATAAGCAAAACTTTGAAGCAGTGTATCTTTATCTTATTATATAATAAAAGTTAAGAAGAATGAAACAACAAGAATTGAAGTAATGTAGAAATGAGTTTATAAACATGGCACTACTGCAGTTTATCACAAAAGCAGAAGAGCAGTAATGTTATAAAAGCAACTTTTTAAAAATGTCATTCCGTTTACTTTATTTTCTAGACTACTTTACATGTGCAGAATTGTCATTTTTATTGTTAAGATGAAATTGGTATGACTGGCAACATTAAACTATTGATGTAAATACACCCAAAATCGCAGCACTGTGATGTTGTTATTGTGCTCCAGTGCAACACTGCTGCCAAAATTTCAGGTACATCTTGTTTACAGTTAAAAATGTCCATAAAAATATTCCTGCATTGATTATTATATTGAGAAATAACTTTTTGTCATGTTTTTGTTCAGTGCATTTTGATATAAATATTCCATACTACAGGGGATTTTTTTTGAGTATGTTGTGTATTTACTTGAGGAGTACACAAGTGGCAGTGCTGTAGGGTTGCTGTGCTGACCTTATGCTTCCAAATGTATTAATTATAAAAATTAGTCAAGATGATCATAAACAGCTACATAAGTTTGCAATTAAATACCTGTTGTTGCAGTTGGTCGACAGTGAAGTTGTGATGCTTTCTGCACATTGGGAGAAGAAAAGAAACAGTCTGGTGGAACTGCAGGATCAGCTTCAGCAAATACCAGGGTTTTTGGCAGATCTGGAATGCCTCACAGCAAGCCTAGGTAAGTTCTTATAGACATAACAATCATTCAGATCAGTACAGAGGATTAGACTGAAGTTCAGCTGTTGTGAATGTTGTGATTCTAAAATTTAATTATGGTTTCTGTGGTAAAACTGTAGTTCTTAAACAAACTGTTTTTTTAAAAGATTGATAAGTAGCAGTGGTTGCTCTCCCAGCAGTTGAAATTTTGTATGTGTTGATATTTGAAAAAAAAATTGACAAATGTTTGAATAGGTGAAAAATGCTATTCTTGAAGTCTTATTAAATTGTTAAGATTTTGGTAGTATGAACACTAGTGTATATAGTTGCTTCTTTTGGAATCTGTGTAATTTTACATAATAATGGTTAAACTTATCATTTGGTGTGGGTTGGAGGGGAAATTTACCTGGCTAGGGATACTTTCAAGGCAGGAACCTTTGGTTTTGAATAATTGTTGGTTCCAAAGGTAACTTCCATAGTTTGAATTAATGTACAGGGTTAAGATATTCTGAAATGATACCCAGCTTTTCTATAGGACAGTATTAATGCTGCCTATTAAGATTAGCAAACACCTCATGTTTGTTAGGTGGGCTGCAATTTTTAAAACTTTACCAAAGGTTAACCTGTTCATTTTGTTTAAAAGATGAAAAGATGAATGCTTTGTTGGACTAATTCTGGAACCTCTCATACAAAACTGTTGATCCACTGTTGAAAATTAAATTAAGAAAAAATGTTGGAGACTCTTAGTCTCTGAAAATCTCTACTATTGCTGAGCCTTGAAATGGGCAGGCTGCATTTGACTAGCAGCAACCCTGTCTGTCCACAGTACGTCTCTTGATGCTTCCATGAAAATCTTTACAGGGTGCATCAAATTAAAGCTCTGAAAAACTGCTGTCTGCACATGGATTTTAGGTAGCTAAGTTCCCCAGTGACTGTGCCTGCACTTCTCTTTCTTACAGCAGCTGGGAAGTATGCAGAAATTCCTCATGTGATTGCAGCTCTGTGTTTTTGTGGGGTGGGCTGAATTTGTGTGCTGACATGATGTGAAGAAAAGGAGGGTTCTTTTCTGTCTTCAAGGGATAATTTCTCATTCGCCTGTGGTCAGTGGACATGCACAAATCAGCTTTTGTTCCTAGGTAGGCTGATAATAACTTTGCTATTTATTTCTGAACCAAGGAATGTATTCTACTTTTTATTACTATTTTCTTGTACTGTCTTGTTTAATAAGGTTTTATCATCTGTGCTAACCATTTAATATTGGCTGTTTGAAAAAAAAGTTTCTAAGGAAATAAATGTTCAAATAAAGATTTATTAAAATGCTGGGTTTAATATTATTGTGCAGTCCACTGGTAGCCCAAAGATCAATATAATACAAAGCTGATGGAATTACCTTTATAGTTCATAATGCTGCAAATGCTGTAAATCCTGATGAACTGGGGATACTTTCTGATTCCTAATACAGTTTTATGAACTAGAATTAATCTCACTCCGACTGTAAAATTTCTAGGATAGGTAAGTCTCTAGATATTTTTTGATACTGCAAAAGTAGGATTTAAGGAAACATTCAACAACCTGCTCAGGGAAGCTAATGAATTTTGAGGTACTGCTAAGGTTCTGAGATTTGAACTAAATTTTCTAACTTTACCTTTTGTGTCAGATTTTAAGTAATTTCTCTAAAGTTTCTTATTAGTTACTCCTAGCAACTGTGAGGGTTTTTTTAAATTGTTTTGGGTTTTATTTTTTCTTCCAATAATTTTTATGGAGTCTATTTGAAGAGATAGGTAAAATTTGTACCAAATTCAACATCTAACCTTCTGAAGGTGATTTAACAGAAATTTACTGCAATATTCTACTCATTGTTTTTAGTTTCTATAACTCTTAACTAACTGCTTCATATAAATATGAACTGTATTTAGTTTTCCAAGAGATGACTATTACTTTGACTGTAAATTTTCAATATGAGTGAAATATTCTGTAAAAAAAAAAAAAAAAAAGTGAAAATAGAATCACAAAGTGCTGGGTTATGTACCCAAGATGTAATTTGGCTAACCTTCATCATTTCAACAAAATAGTTATTTCTTCTGATATGATATGCTTCTAATAAATCTATTAATGCTTTCATTTTGAAAGTTGGTAGGGGACCCTGGCTGCTATTGGTGAAAGAAATTTCAAATAATGGAAATTAACCTTTTTAGTGACCTACTTAAATCATGTACAGATGCTTCAGCTTTTGCTATGTATTACAAGATATGT